>VDFB02275668.1:0-66216 GCA_007258455.2 Sequoia sempervirens
AAACCTTGTAGTTTAGAAACTACATTCAATTTGCTACAGATTCTATTCTTAGATATTTTTGAAATAATATAGATAACTTATTCAAATTTTTATGTCAATTTTCCTAACTCTAATTTTTCTAAATTTTTTGCAACTTAAGGGCCTGTTTTTTCCATGATGATCCTACACATACCCTATTCCATACTGACCTTTCACCATGTCCTATTAGGTCTGTAAATGAGGTTGTAAGGGCATAACTTCCACACCTGGCCACAAATCTTCAAACCATTGCATACACACATGCCCATCATTGTCCTAAACAACATATCACAATATAGATTAGGGTTGTTTCAGGTAATGTGAGTGAACCTTGATTGTATCGAGCCCAATTATGCCTTTTTCCCAAAGCAACCACCCTCTAAATGGTTCACCAATACAACACCACTTTTAATAGGTGTATTAGATGTCAAAACTCAGGTTTCAACTAGTTTTAGGGCCCCAAAGGAAAACAAACTGATTATAAGGTGCCTACACCACTTTACTTATCAAAACTATGGGAAAAATGATGCCACGGTCACCTAAGGCATCACTTAAAACCTAACAAACCAACTCCCCCTTCCTAAGCATTTTTCAACACCAAAAATAGAAAAATACCTTCCATTCCACTGAGAATCAGAGGGTTTCAATGGTTTAATGGGAAATTATTTCATTTTTCCCTATCAAACCCTAGTTACCCTAACTCAAACAGAGCACTTACAAAAAAATAGGGATATCTTGCTTCAAATGTTGATTTAAGACTTCAGAATAGATGCATTTGAAAGGTATTTCAATCCTCTATCAAACCATGTATGCTACCCTTCACAATGAGTCTATACAACACCACACAATTGCAGAAAATAATGAAATTGTTGAGTTTTCAACACAAAACTAGAAAATAATGATGATAAAAGCACTCCAAAAGATCAGGAATTTCATTCTCGAGGTTTTTGTTACATTTATAGGTTTTCCCTTTTAATTCCAATGGTCACAACCACTATTTGAATTGGTTGGCCATTCAACTCCCAATAATACAAACAATTGTCATTTTGTTTACAACCACTTAACAACTATTCAAACATTACACAAAAACTTGACTCACTAACCCAAATGTTATTTGATCTTTAAAAATTGTCTTACAAGACCTTATTCAAACCAAAATTGATACCCCTAGAGCCTAAGACACAACATGACACAAAAAACCCCAAATTGCAGTTGGTGCTCTTGCACCATACACCTAGAGAGGAAAAATTTCATCCTCCTGATGAAATGAGGTCTACAACAGTCCTTCCATGTATCAATTTGGGTTAGAAAAAAGAGCGAAGAAGGAAATATTTTTCACATGATTCGATTTTCTACTTGTGACGTTGAGAATTATTTTCAATTCTTGATCATGAAAAGATGGAGAAAGGGGAGGAATAGAGTTTGAGGTAGGTGAATAAAAATGGAAAGGAACAAGACAAGGTGATTGAAGAGAAGGTCCAAAAAGATATGAGAGAGAAGAAGAAGTGGGTATGGGATTGGGAGAGGTAGACGAAGGGGAGTAATACTTTAGAAATATAGTGTAATATAGTAACTTTTTTTAGGCTAAATAGAAGATTTCAAGGGTTAACGAGAGGAATTGCCATCTAGACTAGTGTTATGAATAAAGATGAGGGACATAGAAAATTTTTCTAATTTTGAATGTAATAGGATAATATCTTCTTAAATGCCCATTCTATTTATAATAAAAATAAGCATTTGGTTTATTTGTGTATAAAATAGGTTGATTCATCAATAAACAAAGACAAAAAGGAATTATATAATCAATAAAAGGTTGAGACAAATCTACTTTTATAAAAGCTTTAGAATGAACTCTCTAACTAGTAAATTTATCAACTGTGTTTATGCATTAGATCGCTCAAACTAGTTGAGAGAATATTTCTTTTAAGGAAGGATAAAGCACCAAAGTTGTAAAAGGAAACTCTATCCAAATAGAATATTTAGACTAAGATTGGCCCCATGGCATGAAACTTGAGTTTCCATGCCTATTATCCATATATTATGGAAGGTTTGTGTTGAAGATGACTTGAGCATGTTTAGTAGAACTGAATGTGTATTGTAAATACCTATTTCCTAGGTCTTTGATTGACTCTCAAACTCAAACCTTGTTTTCCTGGTTTGATTTTTCTCATTTAAAAAAGTTAGACTTCTTTTGGAACCTCTTAAAAAGAGGAGGATCACAAATATTCACCAATAATCAATTTAATCACATCTAATACTTCATTAAAGGTAATTGAAATTTTATGGTTTAAGCTTGAGTAGCTTCAGTTTGGCTAGAAGTATTATTTGTTCTCAAATTCCAAGTACTAGCAAACTATGAACTAATGACTGTTGTGCCCTTGATAATTTTGTTTGTAGGTCAAGACAAGGGTGACATAAGGGCTAAAATATTAGGGACTCCAAGTTGTATATTCATGTGGGATCTAATGACCCTAATATTTCCTTGATTCAAAATGTCCTCAAAGTCCTTGCTTCTTAGACTAGTAAGGTTTGAAGTTAGTTGATGGCATGGCATTGACATTTATTGGGTTTATTCCTTGTGGGTAGTCTTTCCCTTTTAAACTATTGGTTTCCATTATTCAATGTATACTATTCAACTATTAGACTTCACAAGAGTATTATGTGATAGAGAGAATGAGCTTTCGATTCACTAGATTAGTCTTCATCTTAAGAAGAGACATGTTTATAAGGCCGCATCATTCGTACAAATGTTATGAATCATGTGTTTCCCTTGGTGGGCTTCATTACTATTAGTTATTCAAGTTAAATCAATGATTTATGTGACCTTGATCTAACTTGGGCCTTGTGGTGTATGTTTATGAAGTATTAAATGTGATGTATATCATTTGGGACGTGTGGATAGAACATGAACCATGTAAATGAGCTAAATCAATGCTTTCAAGTATAGACTAATTTAAAAATAATATCATTCAATAGAATTCTCATATTATATGACTACTTCATTTTAGTAGTAATAAAACTTTTTAAGTTTTGTTAGTATGCCTTGTACACTTGTTATGTGCATTTGGATGCATATGATGTTATCATGGTACATAATCAACACCATAAACTAGAGGCTATAAGTGGCTCAATGGGAGAATTGGTTTAAAATAGTTATTCTTTCCCCTTATGAATGCTTATATTTAGGAATAGAATTGAAAAGAAGAAATAATGGTGCCTTTGTTTTGTAACATATAAAATTCCAACATTAGAACTAAAATAAGTTACTACATTGTTGTAACCTTCATACATACATGACATCATGATGTTCATATTGTTATAAGTTGTGAGGCATTAGCATTGCCAAACACTATTATTTAAGTTAGTAGGTACAAGAAGGCCTAATTTGATTTGAAAGTGGGTTACATTTTATCAATAAGAACTATCATCACTCTGATTAGGAGTGAGTTGAGATCATGCAAGCAATGTGTATTAAGATTTAATTGAGGTATGTAACTTTAGTCTTTACAAAAAAATGTTAACATAACTTTATTATTTTGCTTCAACTATTATGTTATGGTGTATTGACAATGAAATTAAGTATATAGGTATATTTAAGAGCCATTGGGAAACAAGAGAACCTCTAAGACCCTTATTGTCCCCACTTCATGTTGTGAAGAAGTGTGATGTGTGTTGTGTTATGTGAATATTGAGATAAACAATATGTTGTGTGTGAATCAAATAATGTCAATGTTTAAGGTTATTTTCTATAGTGAATTTGTTGAGGTGATATTTTGTGCCTTGAATGTGATGTAAGAAAGTGTAACTCGTAGGCAACTTTGTAAGCCATTTTTAGGAAATGTAAAATAGGAAATATGTGTGTTTAGGCTAATTTTGAGACCCCAACCCAAGTGCCTAGGGTTAGGGCACTTGAAGAGGGGGTTAAATAGGTATTTTGGGTTTTGTTTTGGTATCCTCTAATCATATATTACTCAGCCTGCTTTTATTATTTATCTTTTTTTTAGTCATTTGAATGAGTGAGCATCTAATAGTTAAAGGACTAATTTTTCCTCTAACCAGTATTTAATATGAGAAGTGGCAAGAGAGTTGAAGTTTCATATCAGAATTCTAACCATGTGTATTATGCAATCTATTTGAAATTTAACACCATCCATGCAAAATAGTTTAACCCCAAAATCATGTTCAAGAATATCTTGGTCTACATGACGTATCTTCAATAGAGGAATGTTTCCTTACATTATAATATGATAGTAATAATTATAATAGACTAAAAAGATACTATAATAAATATATGACTAAACCCTTCATGTAGAAATACTCTGGGAAATACTCTGGTGTTCCCTTCATGTGAGTGTTTAGGACATATACCTATACGAATCACTTGTGAAATAAGCCAACCTTTTCTCGTGTTTGATTAAGAGTGCTTTGTTGATCATTGTTTAAAAAAAAATTGTTCCTCCATTCTTCACTCAGTGTTAAATTTGGGCATTACAATATCCGGCCTACAAAAGGGTCTCTCCTTGATTTTATGCCGCATATATATTATTAAACGAATACACCCTCAGAACAGGCTCTATGGGATCCAAAACCAAAGGTTGATAAAGTAATAACCACAGCGGACAAAATAATTTACAAAAATCATAGTGCACATCAATTCCCATTGAGAATGCTATTGTACTATTATAAATGCAAACCGTAGCATTTAAAAACTATAAGCATTTAACAAAGCAATCGAATAACTAAGTCATAGACATTTGTTGACAGCAGGGCAAGGGATCTGATGAACTATTTCGTCCACAAATATATTCGTTGTCAAAGGACATACTTTCTAGCTGAAAAGAATATAATGTGTCTATCACGGATATATTTCTACCGAAGGAAAAGTGCGTCCACTTTTTCTCTCACTGAATGAGTGATGCTGGTTTACCAGGCTTGGAAAAGTGGTGATGTTCTTCGAATGGGTGAGTGGCATATTCAGAGATTACTCAGGATGTGTGAGTGTGAGCTGCAAAACATGGATGGATACATCATTTCTCCATTCAACGATACCCAAAGTCTTTGATTGAAATAGGAAGAATATGACATTTCTTATGGAACCCACTGTTGCATTAAATTGTCACTCTTTTTCGTACTGTTGCAACAGGTGTTTCCTTGGAGTCTACACAAACAATGTGGCATTGTAATATGCTTCCAATATCCTCACATTTAGTTATGGAAACTGAATTTTTAATTTTAACTATTTTTTTAATGTTAAAATTTGTATATTTATATTGGTTATTATTTAATTTTATATTTAATACTGTATAAAATTGGATTTACTTTTTGATATAATAAATATTTATTCACTTGTACTTATTTCACACATTATTATCTATTTTATTCAAACATGTACACATTTAAATATACTCTTTCAATTTATACTTATAATTCTAGTTATCCTTATTTATTGATTGCCAATCTTATTCTAAGCTCATTTGTGTCCCAAGTCATTTTCATGAGCACAAGGTGAGTACTATGATCATGGATGTAACCCTTGAAATTTAAAATTTGGCCAACTCTCAACTATACCTTTCATAAGATGAGTCAACTAAACACATGTTTTGTGCAATTTATTGTAATATCATTGCATTTAATGACAAACATTTATCATCTAATGTTCTCTTAAAATATCCAAACATTTCCTAGAATATCATTCACACTTTAAAGAATGCTATAACTTGTTCCATGTTATGTTAATCTTTTACACATGTTTCTAAGAACTAGTCTAGGTGAACATGTCCCTTTGTGACATAACAACAATCTTGTTAAGGTATTTTCAAAATTCTTAATCTCAAATATTATAAAAGATAGAGAAAGCAAAAAAAAACAAGATAAAATCAATAAACAAACATACAATTCATCTAATCATTTTCATAAGTGTAATACATTTTTATAAGGATGGGTTTGAGACATCATTGGAACAAGCTTTCCACCAAGTGATTACAAATGTTAAGGAGTAATTTGTTTTGTTCAATATTAAAGAAAAAAATTTAACTGTTAAATTGTTGAAATCGTCTTCACAAAATGATGTATCAAACGGCATATGAAGATATTTGCAAGTATATTACTCGGTACCAAAAGATATTTGAAGTATATTACTCGGTACCGATTTTAAAGTGTTTTTCTTTATTCCAGGAAAGAATGGATGGCAAAAGCTTTGCGAACAGTCGCAAATCATAACCGGTGGATTCCCTCAACTGTACGGTAAGAGAACAGTCTACATGCGTTTCACGCGAACCGCAGATCTAAAGCACAAGCAAACAGAGGACGCGGAGAGCGGAACATGCAAAATAAGTATTCCCTTGTATCTAATGAATTTGGAAAATATCATTGAATTGAGTAAAGAAGGACCCATCATATACTGTCTACACATTCGATCCGGTATTTTTCATTGAATATACCACTCGTCATGTCGATATAAACTGCCTGTCTTCCAACCACCAGTCAAGGCAGGTTCGCCCGCATTGAAAAACAGAGAGTGAAGAGCAGTGACAGGCAGTTCTTCTTTGGCAGGAAAATGTTTGCAGAGGCATTTCTGAAACACATATCCTGCCAAAGGAGAATTGCTCTGCTACTGCTCTTCCACAAACCTCGGCCAAAAAAATCATACATCTGCTAAGTCTCAACAAATGTATATACTTGTCATGCTTTGGAAAAGTCTTTCACTTGATTTCTTAGGTTCTCTTTAAACAACGATTAGCATTATATAGGCATATGATTATTAACATTCTGGCATTGTTAATACTTTTCAGAGGTTTTTGTTCTTGACACAGATATTTTATGCGCCTGGTTAAGACTGGCGCCTACCGTAGACCCATAATTTTGCTATCGTTTGCAACCACTCAGATCGATAGCATTTTGATATTTTATATTTTCTTCTTGTTCCAGCGCACGCTTTACAGAGGACTTCATAATGCGGTAACGGTTTTACAGTCAAAACCTTTGTAAAAGAGAGATTTGTGCTCTGCGTTCTCCGCAATCCGGGCACTAGTGTTTACCTAATCTATAAGTGACTGATTACAGAAGACTTTTGTTCTACCTTTTTGTAGTGATTGAATGATACTTTAGTTTATTTTTACAAAAAAGGTCAAAAAAAATATTAAAATAACAACAGATTATAAAGCAGATTTTTTTTATTAAAATGATTTATAGCATATGAATTTTAGAGAATCAAGAAATTTAAATGGCTTAAAAATAGATAATTAATAAAAGAGAAAGAAACCTTCAAACTTTACAGACAAGACAAACATTTGTTCCCCTTAAGTTTGTATATGGTTTGAGTTTTAAAAGTAATGTTTGTTTACCTTTATAAAAAAAATAGATCGATAAAAAATAATTTTAAAATAGTAATGATAAAGTTAATTATAATGGAATATGTTGGAACTAAATCTAATAGTACAAAATTCACTTGAGTCCCAATTCTTTTGTGCACTTAGGCCTCATTTTTCTATCGCATATAAACCAATTTGAGAAATCTTTGTATGGTTCTCTATTTGTTAATTTTTTCTAGGTGTTTTCCCTTTTCATTCCTATGTACGTACTCATGCATTAAAAGTTGCAATGACCCTAAAAGTTTGAAGTGTGAAGGTATTGTTGTTCAAATTTCTAAGGATTGTGCTTGTGTCAAAGTCTCAAAGTTTCTCTTCCTAGTATCATTTTTTTCCCAACTTTGCCTTCTTTTTTCTTTGTTGGACTTTCTCATATTGGAACACCCTTCACCTATTCCCTTCTTTCATTTTGTTTCCACATAAGAATTTAAAAGTTCTTTTTCCAAACATATCTTTCTCATTCAACACCATTATTGAACTTTATTTCACTTACATTTTAGTTTTCATTGAAACCTTGAGTCCCTAATACTTTACACTAAGCCATTATTTGGAGCCAAAGTTTCACCCATCCCTTTATATAGGTATCTTTTCCTTGGTATCTTCAATCTCTAATAGTAGTATTTCTTATGATATATTCTTTACCTTCAACTTCAACATCAAAACTCTTACATTTTGAACTATTCACTCCCCCCTGCATCCCTATGTGATCTAGGTTGTCATTATCAATTTGATGAGACCCTACAACTACCCAACCCTGTTTTTTTCCACCCAAAAAAAACTATTCATCTTAAAAACATGGATTCACATGTACTTCTAGTGATGAAAAAGGGGAAGGCAACCATGTAGCCATTAATGTAGTGGTTAAAGTTTCAAGTCCTTGTGATCCTCACACCATATCTTAGCTATCATTCTAGTAGATTTTGTGGGCTCTTCTCCACCTTACATACTTAAATTGAAAGACAATATTAATGTTATGTGATTTTGTGGGCTCTTTAGCATTAAAAGAGAGAAAAATAAAGGATATTATATTTTTTTGGTTAAAATAGAGATTAATAAATATTATATATAGAAATATTTATAAAAGGGAGGAAGAAATATATTTATTAAATAATTATTAAAAAATGGGCTTTTTCAAAGGGTATGATGGCTTGGAAAGCACACCTTAAGGCTTATATAAAGCATTGATGTGAGACTTGGAAAGGGGGCATGGAGATTATTGGAGGAAGAAGAATAACGTGGATTGATGGGATATGGTCATGAGAGAAGGGGCACACAATGTGTCTCCAACTCAGGATACAATTTACACACAAGATAGTCCTAGTTAAGTTTAATGCTTCGGAAGTGTGTGTGTTAGTTCTAAATAAGAATTGATTCCTCCTAGATGTTTCACAACTATGAGGGCCAGGACCATTGAAATATTCTTAGAGTGACAACGACCATTCCAAGTGCACTAATCCAAATAAGTATTATTGTAGTAGAAACTTTGATATTAATTAACATTGAAAATACTATATAAATGATTTTGATATTAATTTTCTTTACTTGTGTGGATTTGTTATCCAATGTACTGTATTAATTATTTAATTTAGAATTCTTGCCAAATTATCTCATGTTACAGTTTACATTAGTTATTTACATCTATTTTGATAACATTACATATTTTAAATTATATTAACTCTAATATTTATTATATTAAATTTGTTGTTGTCACTTAAACAACTATCAAAGAAAAGTGGCATCAATGTTAATGTTGACAATAATATCAATCATGAAGAGAAGGATTTCCTCACACTTCTAGGTACCTCCACACATCTCAAAGGGCCAATTTCCTACATGAGGTCATTAATGATAATGACGTCAAGGGCATTACCAGCCCCCAAAGATATATAAATGTAGTGACGGAAAAAGTAGCATTTTTCCTTACTTGGTCTGATACTTGACATTAAAATTGAATTAATGATGCCTTGGACTGGTTTTGTAATGTGTTGTACACATTAACACTATTCTAGGACTTTTATTTGACTAAAACATGCCTTAATTGATCCTTTGCAAAGGTGTTGTAAAGTGTTGTAACACAATTTCACACTTTTCTAGGATGTATTTGCTTAATTAAGCCTAATGGGACCATTTCTAATAAAATATACATAATGTGTACCTTGTTAAAGTGTTGTAAAGTGTTATAAAACACTTTCACATTTATCTAGGTTGTCTTTAATTAATTATGGGTAATTAGAGTAATTAACCCCCTTTTTAAATTTAAGCCTTAATTTTGACACCTCCTGAAGATCTATCCTGGCACTTATAATTTAATTAAGAAAATATTTCATTGGGAAAATTTTGGCCCTGGTAAAGTGTGTCAATACCCATTCGCCATCCTCCCTTAACAAGACCCCCCTTTCTCAATTGATCTAAAATGGGTTGTTAGCCCTCTTTCAATCCACTAGGGTTAGGTCCTAGTAAACTAAGTCAGGACCCATTCACCTTAGGTGGTGAATGGGTTCTCCCTTAATGAGACCACCCTTTTTGAATTTCATTTTGACAAGAATTTAATAATGTTTAGACTTTCAAGATTAGGTGTCGGCCTTAATTCTTTGAATTTCAGGGTTAATCTCTTAATTTAGTATAAATAAGGGGTTAATTCACCTAGTTTCATCCTATACTTTCAAGAACTCAAGCACTATAGTAAATTGGAGTTCACAAGAGAATTCATAAGGCATTTCAAGGAAGATTTCAAGAGTTTATTGTAGCAATTCAAGATCAATTCATCATGTCAAGTGTTTGATGCATTCATACATGTGGTTGAGCTAAGATAGCTAATGTTGCATTGAGGATCTATTTACAAGCATCATTTCACATCCAAGATCTACATTGTTCATGGCCACTACATGTTAGTTTGTAGATTTGCATTCCAAGACAACATCCAAGGTGACATCATTTATATTATTTCACATTCATGCTTCATTTCATCATTTGGTTTGATTACCTACAAGGGGTTTGACTGAGGCAAACCCCCATTCACTAACAAACAATAAGTTTTTCTGCCCTTGAGTATGTGATTACAGATTTACAAGTTGAAGATCAAGTTGAGCAAGATTTGGAGCAAGATTGTCAAAGTTGCAAAGTTCCAAAGGTTGTCATTCAAAGTGCAAGACCACAGGAAGAGCTCTACAGAATTGCATACATACTTCTAGAAGTTGATAACAAGTAATTTGAGAGTGCAGACATCAAGGAATAGGATTTTGAAATCAATTTTTTGAAACCTTAAAAGGACCCATTCGCCACTAAAGGCGAATGAGTCCTCTATAGCTCAAAAATATTAACATTTTGTACATGTACATAGCTTTTTATGCCCTAAAAGCATCCCCCATAGTTGCCATAATAGTTAGGGTCATTTTCTTATTGTTATTTGCATCTTATTTTACACATAATTGAATGTTTAGGGTCTTACAAAAAATAGTGGTAGATCCTCTTGTTCATGCACTTGGGTCTACCCTATTTTTCCCCTTAACATCTTTGGTGAACCCGACATATTGAACATTGTAATTTTCTGGTTTTTAGAGTCTTCAGTGAATCTTAAGTTAGATCTTGCATTCAATTAATATTTCATTTAGGGTTACTTATTTTACATTAAAATCTTGCATATCATATAGGGATTAGATTTGCATTATTTTGCATCTCTCTCTAAATTATCTAAAAAATACAAAAACAAATCAATCATTTTGCATCTCATTCAGATCTCACACAATTGCATTTGAAAATTTATAAAAAAAAAAAAAAAAATTAGGCCTTGCATTCATCTTTTCATTGCATTTTTACATTGAATTTCTGGAAAATCTAAAGTTGAAGCTCACTGTCTCAAACCTGGAACTAAAAGATATAACCGAGAACTTGAAAATCATGAAAAAATAGTTTTAAAATACCTAACTAGGACCCCTTCACCCTTACTAGAAAATGAGTCCTTGATTAGGTTTGATTTGAAGCTTCTAGCAACTGAAAAAGCATCAAAATTCCCTCTGAAACCCATAGAAAAATCCTAGAAACATCTAACCAAGACCCATTCACCCTTACTAGTGAATGAGTCCCTGTTAACTATCTTTTCAGCATTTTCAGGACATTAAAATCTTAGTTTTTAGCTTCTGTTTAGTTTTGTTACCTTTCTATTTTAGTTTCCTGATTTGTTTTTCATCAATTTCATTGCATTTAGCTTAAATTGCTTCATTTTAGTGCATTGTTAAAAGTTCAAAATTGCATCAAAACATTTCATTTTCAGCTTATTTCATTGTGTAATCAATAAATTACCATGTTTAGGTCTAAAATTCTAGAAATGGAGAACTGTTTAGGCAATGTATGGAAGTCCTTGTTCTCTTTGGTTGATGTTTCAAATTGTGTTTTTGGTAATCACCCTAATGAAATTGAACTTACTCATGCTCACACAACTCCTAATGCATGTCCTCCTCATGATGTTGACCTCATTGGAGAAAATGATACCAGCATGAATGAATTCATAAATGATTTCCTTAACAACCTTGAGTCCAATGCATCCTTTTATCCTTCAATGAAACAACCCACACAACTCAAGATGTTTGATCTTTTACATCCTGAAATTGAATCACAAGTTGAACCTAAGTTCCCTACCATAGATGAATCTAGCTCCTCTAGACAAGTAAACATTCAACCATCCTATGTCAACAAAGTGACCAACACATCAAGCAACCTTAAAGAGACATTTGGCAAAGGATTCACGATATTACACAAACAAGGATGTGGTACAACAAGTGAACATAAAATCCATCAATTCCTAGAGAAAATACCAACTGAAGAAACCAAAGGGTTAGGATATCAAGATCGCCCTTTCAACATAAGTGTTCCTAAAGAATACCTAATGCTTCATAGTGATGGTAGGATTTTCCTAGATCTTTTTCTTGACCTAGGTTTCCAAGAGCAACCCACACCTCCTAAGGATAATGGTAACAAAGACAAGATCATCTCAGGACCTCCTACCCTAATCCCATCTAGAGAAGTTGGTGAATCTAGCGAGCATAAGAGGACTTACAAGGTAAAGAAACTAAAGTTCCCTTGTCTGCCACCTGAAAGTAAAAGTAAACTACAACTGCTTCTAAACAAAGAACCTATAACATTACCACCAATGAAAGAAAAGATAAGACTATATCCTAAAGATGAAAATGTTCTACATTGTTGATACCATAGAACTCTTGGACATAGTATTGATGAGTGTCACACATTCAAATTGGTATTGATAAATTTTCACTTTGATGGCAATGATTGCCATATAATGATTGAATAGCATACCCTTCTACTCATTGTCATGTAATAGTTGTAGAATCTTAAAACATTCTCACTATTACATGTTTTACAATTATTGCAAATCATTTTCTCCAATGCAAAAAGCTAATTTCCCTCACTTATCTCGAATCATTCTTGTCTTACACAAAGTGGAGGCAAGAATTTGATATCCTTGTCCTATTAATCCATTTATCATTGTTCGTTTGGCTAGTTTCCTGCCTTCTATTTATACCAATCGATATTGGGAGGTGGATGACCTACTTTAGGTTGACCCACCTGTGCCTTACTAGTCTTTTTCTTTTTCATTTTTCTTTATTATTACATGTGCATAATGTGATCCCCCATGATGTTTCATTTGTTGTATCCTCTCTCTATTGTGCATTCCTCTATATGTACCTTCATTCTTCTCTATGTCGTAATCATTTTTCATTTTTTTTGTATTTTCCTTTTGGGGATGATGCAAGGTGTTGAGACATTCATGTCTCTTCAATGTTGACCCAAAATATTCTCCTTTATCTTTTTCATTTATCTTTTGTTTTCCTTTTGGGGATGACTCAAGGCGTCTAAACATTTAGGTCTCTTTCATGTTGACCCAAAAAGCTTTTCCCTTGTTTTTACTTTCTTTGTGTCATTCTTCCAGATATGTGAGTATTTTGGGAATGACGACAGTTCCATGCTCTATGATAACATTGTAGCAATAACATACTGAACCCAAATCCATAGATCCCTTATGTGTTTGTGGGGGAAACTCTTCCTTCCTATTTCATGACGCAACTTATTTCGGAAACATATGACTTGGCATTGGTTTTTCAAAGGAAAGCTCTCATGTCTTAGGCTAAAAACATTTGCTAATTTAAAGAAATTTCCCATACTGATGGTGTAGCAACTGCTTTAAAGTGGGGGCATACATAGATGACATCTTTTGGGAAAATTTCATGGCGTGATTTTTCTTTTTTCTTGTGATGTGTCCTCTTCTTGGTGGTGTCATTGGGTTTGATGTCTTCCAAGAGTGCACGATATACTTTCATGGCATGATGCAAATGAGGCATCCCATGGGGGAATATTTAACACTTTTGACTTGTCCTCTCTTAGAGACATTAGGCACAATTCTCCCTAAGAGGAAGAACTTTCCATGAACAAAGCAAAATCCCCTTTAACAAAATTTTTACATGACAAAATAATTTACAAAAGCATTACATTGTGGTTCCTTATTAAATTTATTAGGAGGATAACTTTGGTAGGGTTGGTATGATGGGAAGCCAATACACTGGCATGACTTTCTCATTATACGGTGGGAAGCTGACACACTGGCATGACTTTCTCACTAAACTACTTCTTTGGGACAACTCACCTAGTGGAAAGACTAAGGTTCCACTACCCCTGAGTGAGCACACATATTTTGGGACAACTCACCTAGTGGATAGACTAAGGTTCCACTACCCCATAATGAGCAGCATGTGTTATAGACAAACAACACCATCTCACATTGCGTTGAAATGGATGTGCTTGATCCTTTGTTTTTTGTTTATTTTTCTTGGCCTTTGACAGGGTATGATCATGTATCTTTGTTATTGTTGCATACTTAAGTGTCTTGTATGTCTACTTTAGTGTGAGTTCGACATGGGGTCATCCTCTCACTAAAGTGGGGGAAAAATGTAGTAACAAAAAAAATAGCCTTTTTCCTTACTTGGTTTGATAATTAACATTAAAACTAAATTAATGATGTCTTGGAGTGGTGTTGTAATTTTTTGTACACATTCACACTATTCTAGGACCTTTATTTCACTAAAACATGCCTTAATTGATCCTTTGCAGAAGTTTTATAAAGTGTTGTAACACACTTTCACACTTTTCTAGGATGTATTTTCTTAATTAAGCCTAATGGGCCCCATTCTAATAAAATATACATAATGTGTACCTTCTTTAAGTGTTGTAAAGTGTTATAAAACAATTTCACATTTATCTAGGTGGTCGTTAATTAATTGTGGATAATTGGGGTAATTAACCCCCTTTTTCAAATTTAAGCCTTAATTTTGACACCTCCCAAAGATCTATCCCGACACTTATAATTTAATTAACAAAATATTTCATTGCCCAAAAAATTTTGGTCCTCGTAAAGTGTGTCAAGACCCATTCACTTTGGATGGTGAATGGGTCCTCCCTTAATAGGACCCCCCTTTCTCAGTTCATCCAGAATGGGTTTTTAGCTCTCTTTCAATCCCCCGGAGTCAGGTCTTGGTTAACTAAGCCAAGACCAATTCACCCTAGGTGGAAAATGGGTCCTCCCTTAATGAGACCACCTTTTTTTAATTTCATTCTAGCGGGAATTTAATAATGTTTCTTTCCAGATCTAGTGTCAGCCTTAATTCTTTGAATTTTGGGGTTAATCTCCTATTTTAGTATAAATAAGGGGTTAATTCACCTAGTTTCATCCTAGACTTTCAAGAACTCAAGCACTATAGAAAATTGGAGTTCACAAGAGCATTGCAATAGCATTCATAAGGCATTTCAAGGCAGGTTTCAAGAGTTTATTGCAGCAATTCAAGATCAATTCATCATGTCAAGGGTTTAATGCATTCATGCATGTGGCTGAGATAAGATAAGTAATGTTGCATTAGGGATCTATTTACAAGAATCATTTCACATCCAAGATCTATATTCTTCATGGCCACTACATGTTAGTTTTCAGATTTTCTTTCCAAGACAACATCCAAGGTGACATCAAATTTACATTATTTCGCATTCATACTTCATTTCATTTATTTCATAATTTGTATTGATTACCTATAAGGTATTTGACTGAGGAAAACCCCCATTCACTAAAAAATAACATTTTTTTCTTCCCTTGAGTGTGTGATTGCATATTTATAGGTTGAAGATCAAGTTGAGCAAGATTTGGAGCAAGATTGTCAAAGTTGCAAAGTTGCAAAAGTTGTCATTCAAAGTGCAAGATCATATGAAGAGCTCTATAGAATTACATACATACTTCTAGAAGCTAATAATATGGAATTTGAGAGTACAAACATAAAGGAACAAGATCTTGAACTTAGTTTTTCGAAACCCTAAAAGGACCCATTCGCCATTGAAGGCGAATGAGTCTGCTTTAGCTCAAAAACAACAACATTCTGGCTAGGTACACAGCTTTTTATGCCGTAAAAACATCCCCCATAGTTGCCATAATAGTTAGGGTCATTTTTTTATTGTTATTTGCATCTTATTTTGCACATAGTTGAGTGTTTAGGGTCTTAGAAAAATTAGTGGTAGATCCTCTTGTTCATGCACTTGGGTCTACCATATTTTTCCCCTTAATAATAAAATCTATTTTTTATCACTCAAAGGGTTGGTCATTGAGCCATATTTCTTGTTTAGAAAATTCTACAACTTATTCTAGGGCATCAAATATTGTTGGTCTAAACTACAAGAAAATGGATATGTCTGATGAAGATTAGGAAGGGTTTGTAAAAGTGCATCTCCTAGTAATGATATGTCTCCATGGTAGATTTGTAAAATTTATAACCATAGCTATGTATTTTCTCTCACCATATTTATTGATGTTATTTTCATTAATAGGTATTATATGAAGAGTAATAGCTTATAATGCATTAAAAAATATTTTTTCCTTTGTTGCATATGGGTTATTGGTGCAGGAGCACCAAGGCAACATTGGGAAACACTAGGCAATTTTGGAAGGCTAGGAAGAAATTTTGTGTCTTCATACTTCAAGGTCATGTTGACCATTTAATTTTGAGTTAGTGGTGTTAGAAGATGTTAGGATGAAGGTTGAACAGTAGCATATGGTAGATGGAAAGAGTTGCACAATTTTTTTTCACTAGGAATCACTAGAATTTGGGAAATAAAGCCAAAATGTTGCAATTATGCAATTTTGGCCTAATAGGGTGGTTATGTTCGACCAAGGAAGATGTAACCACCTATGAACCTTTAAAATAGGAACCTCAAACTGGATTTGAGGTTGGAAAGGCATTGTATTAGTTGGAGTTTACTGATCATATGAAAAAGCAATGAGTTTCTTGAAATTTTCTGGTTTTTAGTGCTTATTTGTGTGTTAATGGAGGGTTTGAGGTACTGAACAGTGTGTGGAACGTGTGGTATTTGTTTTCCAAGATTTTTGTAGTCAGTAGTTAGTTTGTCTTATTGATTTCTAGCTTTGTTCTTTGTTAGTTTTGTTTCTTTCATTGTTGATCAGACCGGTTAGCTGTTAATCATGGAGTCTTAGACCTCTCTTTTCCACTGTACCTGGTGTATAGTCTATGGGGGAATGAGGCTAAGCTCCATTCATGTACATATTTTGGGTTAAGAAGTCAGTAGGTGTCAAGGAAGCATGGAGAATATCTTTCCTAGGTGAGCTGACAATGCCCGGCTAGGAAAGAACAGTGAAAACCAAGCCCTAACGTTGCAGGGGTGTCAATCCCTTAGCAACCCAAGGTGTGTGGTGGATTCAAGAGTCCTTGAAAAGGTTTGGCAGGGAGGCATAGTTTTCACCAATCCATTTGGTGGGTAAAAGAAGCAAATAGATCACTGCCTGGTCAAGAAATGGCCTAAAAATCCCTAAATCTAGCAAAGTAAGGGTTACGCCTATGTACGGCCTGTGAAGGCCTATAACCTCTAAAATCCTTGAGAGGTTGGAAAATGAGCTAGGGTCTCAGAAGGGAGGTTGTGATGTTCTTCAGGGAATTTGGGAGATTAAGCCTACTTTCTCGGGTTAGGAGGCCTAATTGGGGCTCAAGGGCTACTAGCCCTTTTTAAACCCTAGAATAGGGTTTAGTGAAAGCAATGGAGAAATGGAGTATGGTGGATGACCAGGAACCCTAGAGGTGGATAGATTTGAAGCTATGGAAGTCAACCCACACCCCTGCAACAAGTTGGTAAAGCTTGGAGGTTAAGTGGCCTTTAGGGAAGAGTAAGGGCCAAGGGTGAGATAGTGGCAAGGCACTAAGATTGGCTTGGTTAGGAGAATGTAGATGATAGTAGGGTTGGCCAAGAGAACCAGGGGTGCCTAGTAAGCACTAGGTCCTATAGGTTAAGAAGGTGGAGAGTGACACCAAAGGGTTTTCCAAGGTGAAACCCAGAGCATGGGACAGTGAGTGTCTCATCCAACCCTACCCTATCAGATTGGTATCAGAGCAAGTAAAAGATTTGGGAAGAATCTTGCATGTCTGAGGTTGAGTCTAGTGATTCTTCCATCATGGTAACAAATGCAGAACTGGCCAAGATGGTTGAAGAGCAGGAGGAAGACAATAAACAATTGAGGGAAAGAATAGCCCAGCTTGAACAAGCAGTAAGGAGTGTGCAATTTGAAGGAAGGATACCAAAGGAAGAAGAGGTTGCAGAGGAGGAAAAGACCCCTGAACCTGACCTAGTTTTGAAGGAGGAGCCTTTCTTGAAGGCATTAAAAGCTTTGAGTGGAAAAGCACTTGAAGGCATACCACTATTTAGTGGAAAAATGGAAGCTGATTCAGTTTTGGACTGGATAGAGGGAATGGAAAACCATTTTGAATGTGATGGAGTCACTGAAGCATAGAAGGTAAAGGTGGCCAAATCAAGACTAAGAGGGTCTGCTTTGACATGGTGGAAATTCATTCAGACAGAGAGGGAAAAGGAAGGTAAGAAGCCTATCTCAACTTGGAAGGGAATGGTTGCCAAGGTAAGAGAAGCATACATCCCAGATGACTATGAGATTTAGTTACACAAGAAGAGACAAAGCCTAAGGCAGAAAGACCAAGATGTAAACACTTACACTGAGGAGTTTCAAAAACTTTGCATGAGGTCTAATGTGACAGAGGATGAGAGTCTCAAGGTGGCTAGGTATCTTAATGGCTTGAAATGGAACATTCAAGAGGAGATGACTCTTTTAAGTCCTAAGACAGTACATCAATGTTACCAATTAGCTAATAAGATTGAGGAAAGGAACAAGAGGAAGCAAGACCAGGCTTCTAAGGGCAGAGGCAAAGGCAGAGAGCAAAGAGATCAAAGAGAGCAGCAAGGTGGCTACCAAGGTAGAGGCAATGACAAAAGGAACCAAGGAGAGTTTAAATCCACAGATCATGGCAATGAAACACCTTCTAGAGGAGGGTATAACAGAGGTAGAGGACCTCAAGGAGGTTCAAACAAAGGAAGAGGAGCAGGCAGGAGCAATTCTTATTTTGCAAACATGAAATGCTACCATTGTAGTCAAGTAGGCCATCCTGCTTATAGGTGCCCGGAAAAAGCATCTTCATCAAGCAATGAGAAGAGAGTGGCTTATGCACAAGAGGACACCATGAGTCCTAAGTCATCAGAGGTCAGTCATATAGAATTTGAGGTAGGAGAGAATCTGATGTTCAATAGAGTTTTGATCAGACAACCAGTCAAAGAAGAACCAAAGCAAAGGAGAGAACTATTTAGAGTGAGGTGCAAGATACTTGGTAAAGTATTCCAGGTCATAGTAGATTTAGGTTCAACAGACAATATAATCTCAGAGGAGGCAGTAATAAAACTGAAATTGGAGAAGGTACCCCATACTAACCCTTACAAGGTCACATGGCTAAACAAGGGACAAAGTGTTTTGGTAAATGAGCAAGTACGGTGGAGTTTTCTATTGGAGGGTACAAGGACAAGTTAGTTTGTGATGTGTTACCCATGGATGCATGCCATCTACTATTGGGAAAACCATGGCAGTATGATAGAAGTGTCATATATGATGGGAAAGAGAACACCATCTCATTCAAGAAGGATGGGAAGACTTTTAAGTTGCAGTCACTGTCAGAAGAAGAAGAAGGACATTCAAAGACACCAAACATCATGTTGAGCAGTGGTAAAGAGTTCCTTAACAACCTACATCAAGGGAGTGAAGCATATGTGGTTGTGTTACAACCTAAAGAGGAAGATAAGGCTGAAAAGACAGTCCTACCGGAAGCAGTCCAGAAGTTACTTGAAAGGTATAAGAGCATAGTTAGTGATGGTACACCTGCAACTCTACCACCAAAGAGAGCCATAAGTCATCAAATTGACTTCATACCTGGAGCCTCATTTCCAAACAAAGCAGCATACAAGCTTACACTGGATCAGAATCTAGAGGTAGCTAGGCAAGTGCAAGAATTGTTGGATCAAGGATTGATTCAAAAGAGCATCAGCCCATGTGTAGTACCAGTGGTTTTAGCAACCAAGAAAGGAGGTAAGTGGAGGTTATGCACTGATTCTAGAGAAATAAATAGGATCACCATTAGGTATAGGTTCCCTATTCCTAGAATTGAAGACTTAATGGATTGTCTTGGAGGAGCTCAGTACTTTACTAAGTTAGATCTCAAGAGTGGATACCATCATATCAGAATTAAGGATGGTGATGAGTGGAAGACAGATTTTAAGACAAATGATGGGTTGTATGAGTGGAGAGTTATTCCATTTGCCCTCTCTAATGCCCATAGCACATTCATGAGGCTCATGAATGAAGTGCTCAAGGATTTTACAGGGATATTTGTGGTAGTGTATCTTGATATCCTCATATACAGCAAGACAGCAGAAGAGCATTTGCAACATGTGGAGCAGGTTCTTAGAAGGTTGCAAGAGGAGAAATTGGCAATCAATCTAGAGAAGTATGAGTTCTTTAAGCAAGAGCTTGTCTATTTGGGTTTTGTAGTGTCCAAAGGATCATTGAAGATGGATCCAAGCAAGGTGGAAGCCATCCTAAACTTGCCTACACCAACCATAGGGACTGAGGTGAGAATTTTTCATGGATTGGCCCAATTTTATAGGAAATTCATAAGGAAATTTAGTGGCATATGTGCACCAGTCCTAGATACAATTAAAGGAGGCTTAAAAACTAAGTTTGTGTGGACTCAAGAAGCTGAGAAATGGTTTGAGAAACTGAAACAAGAGGTGGCAACTCAACCTATTCTTTTGTTACCTAGTTTTGACAAGTTGTTCACTGTTGAATGTGATGCAAGTGGAGTGGCAATAGGAGGAGTACTAAGTCAAGAGGGCATGCCTATAGCCTTCTTTAGTGAGAAGCTCAATGAAGCTAAGAAGAAGTATTCAACCTATGACTTAGAACTTTATACTTTGGTTCAGTCACTTAGAAAATGGAGGCATTACCTTCTACCCAAGGAGTTTGTGGTCTTTACTGAAAATCAGGCACTTAGCTTTATCAACACTCAAGAGAAGTTGAGTAACAGACATTTGAAATGAATGGAATACATCCAAACTTTTACCTTCACTATCAAGCACAAGAAGGGACAGCTAAACAAAGTAGCAGATGCATTGAGCAAGAGATTGTTGACAGTGCAAGAGATACAGATCAAGAGAATTGGTATAAAGAGTTTCAAGGATCTCTATGGAGAAGATGAAGACTTTTCAAAGGTCTATAAGGTATGTTCTAACTTTGAGAATAATTTCCATAGCTAATACTCTAAATATACATTGCAAAGTGGGTTATTGTTTAAGGGTAATCAGTTATGTGTTCCAAGAGGGTCAATGAGGGAAAATATGATTCAGGAAAAGCATAATGGCAGTCTTAGTGGAAATTTTGGCATCAATAAGACTTTAGAACTAGTGCAAAGATTCTATTACTAGCCTAAGTTGGCAAGAGATGTTAGAAAGTATGTGGAACAATGTGTTGTGTGTATGAAAGCTAAGGGAGGATCTAGTAATGTTGGTCTATATCAACCCCTACCCATTCCTAACAAACCATGGGAGTGTGTGAGCATGGATTTTGTGGTAGGCCTTCCTAAGACCAAGACTGGTTTTGACAGTGTTTATGCAGTAGTGGACAGATTTAGTAAAATGAGTCATTTTATTCCTTGCAAAACTACTCATGATGCTAGCTACATAGCTCATCTTTTCTTCAAGGAGGTTGTAAGGATCCATGGCTTACCTTTAAGCATTGTTTCAGACAGGGATGTGAAGTTCATGAGTCACTTTTGGAAGACTCTATGGAGCAGGTTGGGAACCCTATTTATCATTTGGATCAGCTTACCATCCTCAGACCGATGGTCAAACAGAGGTGGTTAACAGGGTGCTAGGTAACCTTCTAAGGTGCCTAACTAAGGAGTATGGATAGACATGGGATATGGTTATCTCACAAGCTGAGTATGCTTACAATGATAGTGTGAACCGGACCACAGGGAAGAGTCCTTTTGAAGTTGTGTATGGGATGCACCCAAGAGGCATATGTGAGCTCAGAGATCTTGGAGCTATGGAACATAGAAGTGGACATGCAGAGGACTTCAGTCAGACCATGAAGGAGATTCAGGAGCAGGTAAAGAGGACAGTCACTGAGGCTACACAAAAATTGAAGGAGAAGGTAGATATGTCAAGGAAAGATGTACAATTTGCAGTAGGGGACTATGTCATGGTCCACCTTAACAAATCAAGGTTACAGAGGGGAATTTCAACCAAGTTGCAAATGAAAAGAGTAGGACCCTACAAGATATTGGCCAAGTATGGCAAGAATGCATACAAGGTGGAGTTACCTACCAATCTAGGGATCTCTCTAGTATTCAATGTAGCTAATTTAATCAAGTATAAGGGGACAGTCCATGATGTGGACCAGAACAGTCAGGAGATCTTCAAGGACATCAGCAATGTACCCTTA
Organism: Sequoia sempervirens; assembly: GCA_007258455.2. Taxonomy (NCBI): domain Eukaryota; kingdom Viridiplantae; phylum Streptophyta; class Pinopsida; order Cupressales; family Cupressaceae; genus Sequoia; species Sequoia sempervirens. The sequence goes on from VDFB02275668.1 coordinate 22,276, forward strand.
CCTAATCAAGATAAGCCTTAGGCAGAGAAGATCTTGGAGTCAAGAGTGAAGAAGGCTACAAGAAACAAGGTGTACATGGAGCACCTTATCAAGTGGAAGAACAAGCATGAATCAAAAGCCACATGGGTACATGAAGACCAGCTCAAGCAGTTGGGTATGGACCTTTCCTTGGTTCCTCTTTCCATTCCTTAGTGTTTGGGCTGAGAGGGGCAGAATGGTGCAGGAGCACCAAGGTAACATTGGGAAACACTAGGCAATTTTGGAAGCCTAGGAAGAAATTTTGTGTCTTCATACTTCAAGGTCATGTTGACCATTTAATTTTGAGTTAGTGGTGTTAGAAGATGTTAGGATGAAGGTTGAACAGTAGCATATGGTAGATGGAAAGAGTTGCACAATTTGTTTTCACTAGGAATCACTAGAATTTGGGAAATAAAGCCAAAATGTTGCAATTATGCAATTTTGGCCTAATAGGGTGGTTATGTTCGACCAAGGAAGATGTAACCACCTATGAACCTTTAAAATAGTAACCCCTAACTAGATTTGAGGTTGGAAAGGCATTGTATTAGTTGGAGTTTACTGATCATATGAAAAAGCAATGAGTTTCTTGAAATTTTTTGGTTTTTAGTGCTTATTTGTGTGTTAATGGAGGGTTCGAGGTACTGAACAGTGTGTGGCACGTGTGGTATTTGTTTTCCAAGCTTTTTGTAGACATTAGTTAGTTTGTCTTATCAATTTCTAGCTTTGTTCTTTGTTAGTTTTGTTTCTTTCATTGTTGATTAGACCGGTTAGTTGTTAATCATGGAGTCTTAGACCTCTCTTTTCCACTGTACCTGGTGTATAGTCTATGGAGGAATGAGGCTAAGCTCCATGCTTGTACATATTTTAGGTTTAGAAGTCAGTAGGTGCCAAGGAAGCATGGAGAAGATCTTTCCCTAGGCGAGCTGACAGTGCCCGGCTAGGAAAGAACAGTGAAAACCAAGCCCTAACGTTGTAGGAGTGTCAATCCCTTAGCAACCCAAGGTGTGTAGTGGATTCAGGAGTCCTTGCAAAGGTTTGGCAGGGAGGCAGAGTTTTCACCAATCCATTTGGTGGGTAAAAGAAGCAAACAGATCACTGCCTAGTCAAGAAATGGCCTAAAAAGCCCTAAATCTAGCAAAGTAAGGGTTACGCCTATGTACGGCCTGTGAAGGCCTATAACCTCTAAAATCCTTGAGAGGTTGGAAAATGAGATAGGGTCTCAAAAGGGAGGTTGTTATGTTCTTCAGGGAATTTGGGAGATTAAGCCTACTTTCTTGGGTTAGGAGGCCTAATTGGGGCTCAAGGGCTACTAGCCCTTTTTAAACCCTAGAATAGGGTTTAGTGAAAGCGATGGAGAAATGGAGTATGGTGGATGACCAAGAACCCTAGGTGGATAGATTTGAAGCTATGGAAGTCAACCCACACCCCTACAACAAGTTGGTAAAGCTTGGAGGTTAAGTGGCCTTTAGGGAAGAGTAAGGGCCAAGGGTGAGATAGGGGCAAGGCACTAAGATTGGCTCGGTTAGGAGAATGCAAATGATAGTAGGGTTGGCCAGGAGAACCAGGGGTGCCTAGTAAGCACTAGGACCTATAGGTTAAGAAGGTGGAGAGTGACACCAAAGGGTTTACCAAGGTGAAACCCAGAGCATGGGACAGTGAGTGTCTCATCCAACCCTACCCTATCAGTTATTATAGTTATGAGATGGATTATTAAGTATGTCCATTACATATGATGTAATCTTTGATTATCATGTAAATGAAATCTAGTTCTAAATTGATAATTTATTGATGGCACATATTTCCTCTTTGTTGTTCATAATTTTTTTGCAATGAAGTAGGCACTAATCTACATTGGCAAAGGATAAAAAAATCCATCATTTAAACACCCTCCATTCTTGTTAGAATGGGTAGATTACATGTTTTTCATGATTCAGTATTACAAGCCAAGGACCAATCTTTAGCAAATACAAATTTAGATAAATCATAAGATAATTATGTCATGGATGTCTACACCTTCCTATTGTGTATGAAATAAAATAAAAATAATAACCTAAGGGGATTGTGACATTATTTTCATCAATAAGTACATGTGTAATGTGTTTTATTATCTAGAAAAAGTGGGGATTTTAGGATGGTGTGAGAGAGGGAGCAGGTGTATAACAAGCATTTTTTAAAATTTCAACCTATTAATCGACAGAGATCATCCCTTCTAGGATTATAAGGAGCTTCTTGGGCTTGAAAAAATCTGAAATATTCCCACAACCGAAGACTTGAGTGGCCTTTCCAAGGAGGAATCTATGGTGGCAGTCTGCAATATCCTTTGAGAGGGAGAAAGACAAAACCCACTCATGGGTAGTCTATAGTTTTCTTATGGCCTTGTGGGCCTCCTTTACATTTCCCACATGCCCCCTACCACACCAATTCTCTATTGCTCCAACTTTATATCAACGAGTGCATCAAAATAATGTTTCCACTTTCGCTAACACTATGTCATTGGGATCTAAAACCTTCAGTAAAAACCTAGCAAAAGGGAAAAAATAGCACCCACGATCATATTGCATGCTTCCTAGCTCTCGAATAGAGAATCAAGTTCCCCAAAACAACCTAATTCCTGAAGCATCATCATCAGGTTTCACTTCCATATTTGTCTATTCGGTCAAAATATAAAGTGCACATCTTTGAAGACTTCTTGCTTCCTTCCATGTGTATTCTCAAAATTCATGTGCTTAAAGGTAAGATATTCAATGACTTCCCTCCCATTAATACTTTAGAAGAATGGGCCCATGAATAGTGGTTGAAGGCTTGAGAATTTTTTAATATACATGAGGAAAGTGGCTACATTGTTGTCTTTTAAAACTTTAGAGAAAATCATGATAAATTCCTTAAAAAAAAATATGCTTCTTTAATGGGAAAGGCCTATACCTTCAACTCTAGACCCACCATTTCAACCCTACCTCAACCTCCATCCAATACATTCCCTTCTAGATCCAGCTACATAACCTCCCTCTTGAATATAGGGAACCCAAAATTCTAGAAATTATAGGTAACTCCATCGACATCTTCTTGAAAATAGATTTGGAATTTATCAAATATTCCTACAAGCCAACCAAGATCTATGTCCTCCTAAATGCTAAGAAACCTTTCCCCCAAAATCTTGCTCATTCACTCCAAGCGCGGGCCTTGGAAGCAACAAATTGTGTTAGAAAACCTAGTTATCTTTTACTCTGGTCATTCCTTAACACACCCATCATCACATTGCCCTTCTTTTCCTTTGGCTCATGTGCATCTTACAGAGAAAGGTGCAAGGTAGAATCCAACCTTGCTTTCTTTTTCCTTGACAACAAACCAAATGTCACAACAACATACCACACCTCAAAATTTCCACACACCTATTGTCTCTCATCCCTATTCCCAAAAATATCTTGGATTGTTTTTTATAATGGAAAAAACGGGTTTTACAGGGACCCAAAACCACCAAGTTTACAACAAAAGAAAGAGGACAAAAATGTCCAGCGGAAAGAACAAGCTACTAAAAAGGAAAATACCAGAAAAGGCAGCAGCCAACCACAAAAGACCAGGAAATTCAATCAAAAAACTAGCCGCGATGCAAGCCAAAAAACCAACAGCAACTTAGAACCCAAAGTCTTTAGAATAGACTCGGTCTCTACCTCCAAGTCCTGCATATCCTGAACCCCTTTCTTGAATGTTTGAATCATTTGCGGCATAGGAGGTTCCTTCCTTTTCAGATTGGCCCTGGTTCTCTTAGAAATCCCAATATCCTCTTCCTGGTTTTTATCTTTCACCTCTTCCAAGTCAACCACCAAGGACCCCTGTTGAGCTTTGTCTAATTTTTCAGTCATAACGTTGATAATGATGACATTATGTCTTGCCATCCTATTGTTCTATTCAGCAATTATCTTCACAGTATTTTTCATTTTTTCCAAATCTATTTCAATCCTTTTGTCCTTGCCCACATTTTCCTCATGATAAATAGTCTTAAAAAAATCATAACTTAATCACATTTGGGGAACTTTTCCCCTCCCCACTAGAGGCTTCTTCTCAGATCCAAAACTTGGTCCTATAAAAAAATGTGTACTCCCAATAGTCATAACAAGAGAATCCAATAAATGAGGCAAAGAACAAAGAAATATTCGGCATTTTTCCTCCTCATCTATTTTGACACAAACTAATGCCAATTAAGGCACCAAAATATTGAATGCTTCTAGGTGTGACCTATAATGCATCCACACTCTTCCATTCTCAAGGAATACAATTTCTTCCTCAAGAAAATATTATTCTCTAAATATTTCTCTTGATACATATCACGAAGTTTCTTCCATAGTTTCTATATGCAGAGGTCTCTTCATGGACATTGTTTAAAATATACTATTACAAGAACAATCTAATCAAACCCTTGTCTTTATATTCCATAATTTCATATTAAGAAGCTAATGTACAATTTATGGGCCTTAAAACTTTCTCATCAATAGCATACCAAATATCTTGATCTATCAACATATCCTCCATCTTCAACTTTCACTTATCAAAATTATTGCCAAAAAATGTCTCCACTTCTATTCTCTCTAATGAAATTTCTATCTAAAAATTCCTATAATAAGATCATACAATAATTTTGCACAATATCCCACTCAAATCTAGATTAGTTCAAAAAAACCAAGAACCCATGACTAAAGCCAAAGTTGATAAGGCTCTAATACCACTTGGAAGGAAGATAAGGTAGCGAAACAACTTCCTACACTAACATTGAGAGGAGGGCAATGCAAAAAAAATTAGATCTTTATAATAGTTACAAAAATTAAATAGAAATAAATAAAAATAGATCATGCATACCACAACACAGTTATTTATATGGGGAAACCCTTTTGGGAGAAAAACCCCACACTCCAAAAGTCACCCAATATATTATTTGGAAACCTCAAATAAATATAATATACACATAGAGAAATCCTCTCACATGAGTATCACCAACCAAAGATCTAGAGGTAACAAAACAACTATTAGACTCTTAAAATACATCACAATTGGGAATTGTAATACAATTCCCTCATAAAATAGGGTTTCCTTCTAGCAAAAAATAAGCCTAAAAAATATCTACAATCATATCCGAGACCTAATTGTGAATGGTCTAGATTTACAATAAAAAATTATACGTAAAATGTGGCTTTCATGGGGTTTTTCCCCCAAACCTCCATTGGAGCATGCAACCCTCAGACCCCTCACCAAGGGGGTCATCTCCACTAAACCCCACAAGGAGGTACAACCCCTTGCAATCCCCATGCTAAATAAATTAACATATTATAAAATTGCGATGTTGAGACATTTTTTCTAATAAAATCCATGCATTTTATATTAACATTTTAGCTAAGGTTCTATATATATAGTGTTATTGGTTGTAATAATTGAGGCTAGTCATGATATGTCCTCTTCTTTTTCTTGTTAAGTTACTAAGTTGATGAATAATGATGTATTAATAATCAATGTGTCAATCTCCCTTACTTCCAAAGTGGCATTAGACATAAAAGTATTTAGGATTACATTGATAATGCAATCAAGGATATGCTAGAGAATCCTATAGTCTTTGAACTACATAACAAGATAAATTCAGTATTTATTTGTTGTCATGTCATTATTTAGTTGTTACCATGTCAACAAAGTGTTGGGTCATATATCATTATCATATGTGTATCCTATTTCAACATAGTGGTTGAAAGTCATGCTCTATCCTTATGTGTGAGGATGGTTTTATTGGAAATTATGGGCCATGAAATCTTGTAGTAAGTTGGATGGTCTACAAGGGCTCCCACATGAGCTCTCATTGAATTAGAGTAATAGTTTTAATGAACAAAGGAAAGTAATGTTTTCAATTTAGTTCATATTTTTCATTGTAGATAAACTAATTGAAATTATGAAGTTATCCAAAAAAACTAGGTTTATTTTATAGTAGATCATTTTGGGTGTTACAAATATATCCCTTTGTATTTTAGAATAATTATTTTAATTGACATTAATAATATTAAGGAATAATCCAACTAATATAATTATTGATCCATAAATTCAGTAAGAAATTATATAATAGCTCACAATTAAAATATTCTTAAGCATGATGACTCAAAACACCTCCCAAAATACATGAAATCTTAGTGTAGTGGTTTCTAATACATGCATCCTTTATAATATTGCACTCTCACATCATTACAAAAAATGAAAAATATAGAATAGTAGTATAAAATTATATGATAATGACTAAACCATAATATTTGACCTATAAATACACTAAAAAGAGGAAAAAATCTATTAAGAAGAGTATAGAATCCTTATCTATTACATGCAACAATAAAGTACAATGTACTAAATTGTAAAAATATCAACTAAGCTAGATAATAAGTTCCAAGAGTTGGTAAAACTATGTAACTATCATGTATATTTCCAAAACCCTTCTCAAATGGAAAAAATGGATTGCAAAGCAAGTTTGCTCCAAGAGATAAATATGAGTTTCAACATTTTTTCCTTATTTAATGGTGCTTTATATAGCCTCCTTCATTGCCACCAAGAATGCAGGCATGTAAATGGAAAGAAAATAAGTAATAATTCCTCAAAAATATTATTAGGGGATCATACCAACATGTTGGAAGCTTTGCAACATGAGCATGAAGTATGGATGGTTGTGCTAGTTATTCCTATGGTGTCAATGATGTCAACATGGTAATAACTACATGGTGATAACTATATGGGAAGTTTTCCTGGTTTACCAGAAGTTGCTCTATGTCAGTAATACTCCTTTGTGATGGATCAGTGTGTTGTTATTTGAGTTTGTAACTCACCGCAAGATCTGATATGACTCTAATCTCTGAACCATGTTTTATTGACTCATTCAGACTACTATTTCCTAGATCTTGAGACATCTTTTGTTGTGAACAGAAAGTTATCTCTGAAAAAGTTTAAATTTGTACCCTACTATTGTTCTGTGTGTGGTATACTATGTGGGAGACTCTGCATTCTACTAAAGTGAACATTCTTATACTACGGTTTTGTTGATAGTCTCTTTACTGGGAGTATGATGGGAAATTAATGTGTTCTTAGATCTAGAAGGTGTTTGCTTTGAGGATTATTTTTTGGTTTGGAGAATTATGTTTTAGTCTTGGTTGACTCAACAAATGCAATATATTATGAAGGCTAATAGTCAACTTGGCATAATGCACTGCATGAATAAAATGTTCAACTCTTATATGGTGCTGACAAAGAAGGTTTTGATTATTTTTTGTTCATTAAATTAGGCCAACCTAATTAATGAATAAGATATACTTGTATATATAAGATAGAAGAATGAGGAGTGTTAGTGGTGTGTGAGAAAAAGGGAAGAGAGTGAGAAGGAGAAGTGAATGTGAATATAGGAGAAGATCAGAGCCTAAATTCTTTATCAGTAGTGATCAGTATAAATTTGTTGATTGACAATTGTGTGAGGCATTACTTTATATTCTGAGTTTCAATGGAATTGAACCCTGAACATTGAAGGTGTATTCTATCAGTTCATTCTTTTGGTAGTGAGCCACTATCATTGTATCTTGGAAATGAGCCACCTTTTGTACTCAGGTTGTGAGACTTTTAAGGAAAGTGAGTCCTAGCAATGAGCCTTGTAATATTTTGTATCTAGATAAATATATTGTGAGTTAACCCTCACTGTGGTTTTTCCCATTTTGGGTTTTCCACGTAAAAATCCTAGTATTCATGTGTATGATTGCATTGACTTGTTTCTATGTTCTCTCTTGTTGATTCAGTCAAAATTATGATAATGCTTAAGTGGATTTTATTATGGATTTATGGAATACTAATTCACCCCCCTCTTAGTATTTTGGATGTTTAAAAATTGGTATCAGAGCTCGGTTCCTTGGAAGAAGCCTAACAGCTTGAGGAAGGTCCCAAAATTTGAACATGAGAAATCTTTTCCTTTGAAAGTAGTCTCTACTGAATTTTCAGAAGAAATGGAAGTTTTGAAGGATAAGTTGATAAAATCAAATGAGTACATTGAAAAACTACAAAGTAAAATTATGGAAGCATGTGATATGTTGACTGAAGGAGAAGAAATCATCACTAGCCTGCTAGAACAATTGGATGAGAAGAAAAGAATTGAAGAATGCCAGGAAATTGCAATTCAAAAGAAGATGGATGAGTGCGCAAAGCTTGAATTAGAAGCAGAAATCCTAAGATCTAATCTGGAAAGGGAAAATTTTTCTTAAGACAAATTTAAGATAAGCTTGATGATGCTTGATGAATTGATTACCTCTCAAAGACTAGAAATGGATAAGAGTGGTTTAGGTTTGAAGAAAGTTAGAGTTCTAAAGTGAAGCAATTCACTGGTAAGAATACGCGGTACAAAAATAGACAAATCAAGGAGAGAAGAAGCAATTCCAAAAACAATCCTATCAAATGAAATGATGCAAAAAGGTATTTATACTTCAATGGTGTTTGTTATTTTTGCAAGAAATTTGGTCATAAGGCAAAGGACTACAAAAGTAATGTGAATGATTCTAAGAGAAAGAAGGATGGATATAAAGATAGTTTGTTGGATAAAAGGGAAAATGGAAAAAAGAATGTTGCTTGTTGTAAGTGCAGAAAACTAGAACACCCTGATAGTAACAACGAAAGAAAGAAGAACATCTATTCAGTGAAGAAGAATGCTCAAATATTTGATCCGAAAGAAGTAAGAAAGGAAATGGAAAGGATTTGGAGAAATGAATCATCAGTCTTATCTGTGTTCACCTCTGGTGCAGATACTCCCATCAATTTCTAAATAAAAGCAGTGGCTAAGGGTGAGCAATCATCATAAAATCTAATAAATCGCCTCATTGGCACTTGTGTCATATCATGATAGAAGTATATTTAATGTGGTGACAATATTAAGGTATTTTATGAGTCGCATGTGTGAAGAATGAATAATGCATAATTTGAAAGAATGGAGGTGTACACAGTTTTCAAGGAAATCTACCTGCAAGTTGAAACATTTATTGCAAAATCATTCAGAATGAAAGGAATAAGCTCATATGATTTTAAAATCCTATATGTATTTTCGGAGAAGCATGCAAAGGAAGTTTAGAAGGGAATTCAGAGTTTCAAAATTTGAAGAAAATAACAATCAAATTCGAAGTGAGCTCTGAAAGCTGGAAATATATACATTTCTTGGTTGACATTTTCAGAGGTTGAAGAAATGTATGACGAATGTGTTGGAAGAGTCCATTGGTGCATTCTCTTGCATCCCTTCGAGAGTGTTTCCTACAAAAGATATCTATGCATTTTTTTACAGTTAGATTGAAGGAATGTCATCAGTTTAGTTGAACGTACTTTGGGAAAATGAATTGAAAGAGATCCATGATTCCTACAGAGTATTAGTTGAGAAAAAGTTGGATGTTTGGAGGAAAGTTCCTTTGTTTGAATTTGAGAAGTATATTCGAATGGTGTTGAGAAGAATCCATGATGAATCTTTGTGGATTGATGAGGCACATTTGGTCACCAGAGAAGCAATTAGAGATGTAACGGGTTTCTGTCCCTCTGAACCAGTTCCTAAACTGAAGGCTATGAATGAGAAAGAAATAATTGAGGTTACAAGTATGAGTTCTAAAGAAAAAGAGATTGGTTTGAGATCTATTTTTGATCCGGTAATAAGGTATGTTGCTATGGTCATCAGTCATAAAGTTTTTATCCCTAACAATGACTCTACAATTTCTACTGTTGTGGTGTATATTGTTGTTGATATGGTAATAAGAGGTATGGAATATGACAAGTGTGTGAACTACTTCGCATACATCTTTTGAAGAATTTAAAGGAGATCAAGAAGAGAAAAAAGAATATTTTTTAGTATGGAAATTTGGTTGTTTGTCTACTCTTTTACTTTTTGAAAGAGTTGTTGATAATAGGAAGGTTAGAATGGTCAAATTCAAAGCCTATTTCCTATCAAATTAGGAATTTCATGATAAAAATTGGTAGTTTGGATGCACAAGAGTCTGCCCTTGCTGCATTCTTTGGAATATTTCAGATAAGGATGAACAAAAGGTCTAGGATTCCAGTAAGTGTTGTGGAAAGATACTCCGAAAAAATAATTTTTCTTTTGTACAGCTTTTTGTCACATGGAAGCAGTTGAATCAAGGTTAGTTTGGATATCTGAATTGGATTATGAAGTGTCAGAGGTTGAAATTGATAAATATGAATCTCAATGAAGAAATTACCTTCGGTAGTGTGACTAGAACAGGGAAGATAAGGAAGAGTGTAGTGAAACAAGAAGGTGCAAAAGAAAGTAATCTTGAACATGAGCATGAAAGAATAAATATTCAGAGAGATTTGGAAGATTTGCATAAGGTTATTCCCAATGCTAATTTTGATTCATCTATTTCTTTCATGGAGAATCTTCGTGGCATGATTAATTCATTGAAGGTCTACATCTCCAAACTTAAAATATCTACTAGAATCAAGTCTAATGAAGAAAATTTGAAAGATATCAAAGGAAAATGTGTGAATGAACACGGTCAAGTAATGAAGGAATTTAAGAGTGTACAAGGTTGTGAAAAAGAGGCACAAGAACTACTTTCCTTTTGTCTATATTGGTCTGGCAATACACTGGATATGAGAAATGAGATAAGGATGAGTGAGTCTCGATTGATTACTTAGGAAGATACATATAGGTTAGCAAAAGATAAAGATAATCAGAGGTGGTCCTACATTGTGCAACTTCAAGACAAATTCTTCTCTTTGTAGGATCGAAGGACAAATGTTATCAAGAAGTTTGTGTCACTCAGAGACATGATTAAACTTAGACATACTTTTTTTTGGTATAGAGTCTCTAACTAAACTTGAGCTATTTTACAAGACTCTTGTCAGTGCAAAAGGTTCATGCGAAGAAGGTAAAGTGTCATGGAAGGCTATACTAGAGAGTCTCAGAGATTCTTCTTCAAGTTAATTTGAAGTTGTGTTCATAATCATTGTAGTTACTTTTTGATGCATATGTACATTTATATTAGACCCCTTCCTTTGTCATTGATGTCAAAGTGGGAGAGATAAAGAGATAAAGAGTTAGAGGAATTTTTTTTTGTGAAGAACAATTTTGATAGGGGAGTAGTCAGAACATTCAGTTGTGGTATACTTGAAAAAAAAATTGTCATGAATGTTGCCATCAATTCCAAAGGGGGAGATTGTTGGAAGCTTTGCAACATGAGCATGAAGTATGGATGGTTTTGCTGGTTGTTCCTATGTTGTCATTGATGTCAACATGGTAATAACTACATGGTGATAACTATATGGGAAGTTTGTCTGGTTTACCGGAAGTTGTTTTCTATCGGTAATACTCCTTTATGATGGATCAGTGTGTTGGTATTTGAGTTTGGAACTCACCACAAGATTTTATATGACTCTAATCTCTTAACCATGTTTTATTAACTCATTCATACTGTTATTTCCTAGATCTTGAGACGTCTTTTGATGTGAACACAAATGTATCTCTGATAGAGTTTAACTTTGTATCCTACTATTGAACATCTATGTGTGGTATACTGTGTGGGAGACTCTACATTCTCCTAAAGTGAACATTCTTATACTACGGTTTTGTTGATAGTCTCTTTACTGGAAGTATGATGGGAAATTAATGTGTTCTTAGATTTGAAAGTTCTTTGCTTTGAGGATTATTTGTTGGTTTGGAGAATTGCATTTTAATTTTGGTCGACTCAGCGAATGCAATATATTACGAAGACTAATAGCCAACTTGGCATAATGCACTACATGGATAAAATGTTCAAATCTTATATGGTGTCGACGAAGAAGGTTTTGATTATTTTGTGTTCATCCAATTATGCCAACCTAATTGATGAATAAGATATACTTGTATATATATAAGATAGAAAAAAGAGGAGTGTGAGTGGTGTGTGAGAAAAAGGGAAGAGATCGAGAAGGAGAAGTGAATGTGAATAGAGGAGAAGATCAAATCCTAAATGATTTATCAGTAGTGATTAGTACATATTTGTTGAGCAACTATTGTGTGAGGTAGTACTTTATATTATGAGCTTCAATGGAACTGAACCCTGCAAATTGAAGGTGTATTCTATCAGTTCATTCTTTTGGAAGTGAGCCACTATCATTGTATCGTGAGCCATATTTTGTACTCAGGATATGAACCTTTTAAGGACAGTGAGTCCTGGTAGTGATCCTCATAATATTTTGTATTTAGATGTAATATATTATGAGTTAAACCTCACCGTGGTTTTTCCCATTCTGGGTTTTCCATGTAAAAATGTTGGTATTCATTTGTATGATTGCATTTACTTATTTCTATGTTCTCTCTTGCTAATTCAATAAAAATTGTTATAATGCTTAAGTGGATTTTATTATTGGTTTATGGAATACTTATTCACCCCCCCTCTCAGTATTCCAGATGTTCAACACAACATTCTAATCTAACTAAATTTTAGCAAATTTTTAACATATAGAGAGTACTATGAAAAGAACAATAATATAATAGAGAAGAAGAGTACAAAAATGGCACAACCATAAAGTGACATAAATATATCCTAGAAAACTCTCATCAATAAGAATTCCAACCTGTAAATCACCAAATCAAATGTATATATTAAAAACAATAAGTTGTAGTACTAATAGAAATCTTCATGCTTCATTAGGAATATACACTCTAAACCAAAATATCTTCTATATAATATTTCATGATTGAAAACATCTTACTAAAAACATGTCTTACATTTAATTGTGAAGGAAATCAAGACTATTAAATATAATTACAAGTAGATTTTCCATGAAAATATTCTACAATGAATTAAAAACAATATTAAATTGAGATATAGCCCTAGTATACATGCCTAGTAACAAGTAGAATATTTATTAAAAAAATTAAGTAATTTTTTTTAAAATGTCTCCTATTTATCATAAAACAAGTTTTCTTTTCATAATCATGCATTATATATCTTATCATTTTAATAGTCTGTGAAATTGTGGATAGATGGCATATCTTGAAAAAATCAAGTTTTATATTAAGTATACATGTCTCAAATAGATAATACAACTATATAATATTATTTATAAATGCATTCAGTTATTTTTTGATGCAACTCCATATTCCTTTCAAAGCTATGATTCTCATACATACTAGAAAGATGTTGAAAGTTTCTAAGTCTATCTTTAAACTATATGATTGAAAAATTTCTTGAGTGTAAATAATTTTCAATATTTTTTTGTATTCAATGTTAACTAATGTCTAAATCCAAAAAAAATATTTAATTAAGGTATTTATCTTGATTTTTTTTAAGCTTTAACAAGAATTCCATTTTTGCATATATCTATCAATAATTTTGTTTAATTAAAGAAAATTTAGTTGAGTGATATTTTTTAGAAGAATTAAAACACTATTTTCTTCAATTTAAGCAATCATTGAATTATAAAAGACAGCATCTCATTGAAACATTTTACGTACTTTCAATACACTACTAGGAAATTTGTGTAAATTATATATCATAATTGCCATAACTTTACATTTTTAAAAGATCCATTCTTCTTCTAATTCACAAATAATTATCTATGGGAATAAAATCTTAGTTAAAAAATATAAAAATACAAAGGAACAACAAAATATGCTACAAATTATAGTAAAATATCAACAATAATTAATGGAAACTAAACTTGGCAACTATACTAACATTCATTCACTAAAACTATGAAAGAGGATAGTAGATACTCAAATAAAGAGCTCTAGATAGAACAAAAAAGATAGTGATAAAGGTCTAATGGAAGAAGAGATAAATAGTGTCGCAAGGAATTATGAGCATGAGCCAAGAAAACCTTCACAAGATCCTTGAAAGTATCAAAATAATCATGGACTAGCAAGGGGAACATAGAATAAATAAAATTATTCTAAATAAATATCATAGACCACTCCCACCTATACAATTAGATGCATCCTTGAATTTTAGATCTGGTAAGAGAATTATTACATAAAAAAATATTTTCAAAATCTTGGAATTAGAGAAGATATCAATATTTAGAGAAGATATCAAAAATATTGAGGATTTCCTCAATGGATTTGACCAAGTGATTGTGATAATTGGCCAAAGTTCTCGCATGCACTAATATGCCATCCATCTATTATTTGAGCTCTATATTAAAAATTAGATCATGTAGATTCTTTTCTAGATTGGTAAACTAGAAAAGAATATGAGATAAAAGGTCTAAATTTCTTGATCCAATTAGAAAATCTAATTGGGAAAAATATTTAAATAAATGGTAGCACGCCTTTGTTTCCAAAACAATTAAATATTTTTAATGATTGGATTCAACAATAACATTCTGAGAGGTTTTGATTCCTTAAATGATATATTTCCATGGCAGCCACATAGATAATATTACTAGAGCAAAGTGGATGATCCATTATCATAAGCTCTAGGAATCACATAGAACAAAAAAAAAAAATTGTTTATCTCTTTCTTTTTATAGAATGGGAAATTTCCTATATTCATTGGAATGAAACAAAGGGGATTTTGAATAGGAAAGAGGGGATGGAAGAGTTTCTAGGTTAGAAATTGAGCTTGTCTAGCAACCCTTGAATTCCATGTTGTATTATTGAGTCTACACTATTTCATGGAGGAGAATGGGAATTTCCTCTTCAAGTTTAGCCTCTCATAAATATTAAATAAGAGAAGAAGAATTTAATAAATATCTCTCACTAGGAAACTTGAATTATATTGCTTCCAGTATACCATCACCAATATTTTAAGAATAAATCTTGTACTATTTGACATTTTAAGTTGGAACTATTGGGGACAAGAGATTACATCAAATGTATACTATGTTTCTATTGATTTGAAAAATTAAACTCAAATTCAAGGTGATGATATTTTTTCCATGACATTAAATGAGTAGATCCCATAAATCAACAATAGTTTACATAACACCTTTTTAATAAAATAAATTCTAAGGGAAATTAATTTAATATCAAGTTGAGCCAATCTATTCCGCCAAAATAAAGATGTGATGAAAGAAATAATTGTTAAGAGAGGTACAATAATATGTCACACTTTCTAAATACTCTTCACTCAAGAGGGGGCTTAAATCTTGAAGCAAGGAGCCAAAATAGTTTTTTCATTCCACCATATAGAAACTCATGTATTGGAAATAATGATTGTTTGAAAAATGGAACCTAAGAAGATCCTTCCATGGAGTTGAACCATGTAGAAATATAACAATCCATTTAGCAACAATACATATATTTTTAGTATACAAATCAATTATAATGCCAAGACCACCATTTGCTTTGTGTTGATTACAAATTAATCAAGGATCCATCAATGTCACTTTTTTTCCTCATTTAAATCCAAAAAGAATTTCTTGATGATTTTTGTAAGTTAGATGTAGCATGTTTTAAAAGGTAGCTAATGAGATTAAATGTAAACCTAACTACCTAAGAGAATCTTGTTGGCCACTTTAATCTTTCTTGTCAATGAAAGGAATCTATTTGAACATGATAACAAATTATTTTATAGATTATCAAGAAATAATTTCCACATATATTGTAAGGAAACACCTAGACTGAAGGGTATGCCTAGATATCTAGAAATAATTTAATTCTTGAACCATTTCCATTATGAGGGTATATACCTAGGCAAAGTGCTAGGGGAAGCCATGAAATAATTAGTTTTGCTCATGGTCAAATGTGAACCCAAAGCAACACAATAGTCATTTAGTATATTAACAGTATTAGATATATATTCCTCTCTTTTTTAATACTAGCATACTATCATCAATAAAATTTGAGTCTAGAGCAACAACATTACTAGCAATGAAATACATTTGATTATACCCTATTGTTTGACATGTTTAAGGAGATGGCGAAGGTTATTAGCTATGAGAACATAAAGATAAGGTTCTAGTGGGTAGCCCTCATGGAAGAATCATTGGAGTGGAAGTGTAAAAAACAAGGATACATTAAGATAGATTTAACATTAGTATCTTTGAAAAAAAAAAATATGAGAAATAGTTGATTTCTTAAAATCAAACAACTTTAATATTTAATAATTAAATGTCCATCTTGTTCTTTCATAAGCTTTATCAAAATCTAATTTAACTAAAGGAATATTTTTAAACAAGTTGTTGAACCCATTAAACTTACTTCCAAAATTTTATATATATATATATATATATATATATATATATATATATATATAATACATCTTCCTCCTCAAAATAACCTAACTTGTTCTAATTAGACAATTTCTTGGATAAACTTGATATGGCTTGCTATTGATTTAACCATAATATTCCATAGAATAATAGACCTCCACCCAAAAATTATATCAGCACTTTTCCTTTATATGGAAGCTTAATGAAACGTTTGTTGATGTTGAGCCCAAGTGAACCTTTTTCATAGACTTCCAAGTACATGGAAAGGAAATTCATTCTAATGCAAGGCCATAAGGCCTTAAAACATTTAGCCGACAACCCAGCTAACCAAGAATTTTTCCATTAGGCATATACTATAATGCTGCATCAAATTCTTCACTCATAAGGGATATATCAAGGATTTATTCTTTATCTCAGTCAATTTTGGAATGGATACATTTACCAACATCATCTTCGATCAGTTTTTAAACAGGATCTTTATTCACAAATATATTATTGCCAAAGGACAAGCGCCAGCTACTGCACGCTAAACACATACTTTCTTGTTCAAAAGCATATAACGTGTCGATCACAGATATATTTCTACCAAAGAAAAAGTGCGTCCATTTTTCTCTTAATTATGAGTGACACTGCTTTACCAGGCTTGGAAAAGAGATGATTTTTATCGAATGGGCGAGTGGCATATTCATGGAAAAATCCGAATCCTAATTACTCAGAATGTGTGAGTGTGAGCTGTGAAACAGTGATGGGTACATCTTTTCTCCATTCAACGATGCCCGAAATCTTAGAAATAGGATGAATATGGCATTTCTCATTGAAGCTTCCGTTGGATCTTATCCATACTCCGAATCCTCTGAACATTGCAGGGGGCATTTGTGCATTAAATTGTCACTCTTTTTCGTACTTTTGCACCAGATGTTTGTTTTCCTAATGGAGCGAAGAAACCTTTAAAAAGATGCATATCTGGTGGATTCCTTCAACTGTACGGTAAAGAGAAGCGGCCTCCATGCGTTTCAAGGGAATCACTTATGTAAAGCAGAAGCGCCCCTTCAATGAAGAGGGGACGCGGAGAGTGAAACATGCAAAAGAATTATTCCCTTATATCTCATGGATTTTGGACAATATCATTGAATTGATTAAAGAAGCACCCATGATCTAAACTGCCTCACATACGATCCGGATATTTTCTTTGAATATGCCAGTCGCCCTATCGATATAAACTAACCACCTTCCAGGCACTGGTTAAGGCAGGTTCGCCACATTTAGCACAGAGAGAGCGAAGACCAGTGGCAGGCATTTCTCCTTTGGCGGGAATATATTTGCCGAGGCATTTCTGAAACACATATCCTGCCAAAGGAGAATTGTCCTGCTACTGTTCTTCCACAAGTCTCAGCCAAATGAATCCTGCATCTGCTATCTCTCAACAAATGTATATACTTTTGATGCTTGAAAGCTTTGGTCATGAGTAGTTTTATTTCGTTTCTTACGTTCCTCTTTAAATAATGAAAATTTCTCGAAGTCTATGAGATGGACGGTTTAGATTAGGTGTGAAGACCATTAGCATCTAGAGCTCAAAAATTGTATAAGGGTAGCATTCTTACCCTTATTCTCCATCAAATTTGTTTGTGAATATGTCCTTTTGAGATTGCACAATGGTGTCTAGGTAGGAAAATCCTTCTATGGTGGTTCTAGGCTTAAATAAAGCATTAATGGTGTCTTGAGAGATTTCAACGAGTGTGGGAAGCAACCTAGAAGGAATGTAAAAGTGTTTATGAGGATTAAAAGGGAGATAACTTTCTGGATAACTTTTTGGGTTTTCTATGTCCTTTTTTCAATGGTTTTGGGATATTGTTGAAAAAAATGTTGTGAATGCTATTAAGGAATTCTTTGGATCCAGAAGACTCCTTAAGGAACTAAATGCTACTTTTGTGATCCTTATTCTCAAGAAACTTGGAGCTATGGAGTTTGAGGCGTTCAGACCCATTAGTCTTTGCAACTCTTTCTATAAAATCATATCAAAGGTTTTGACTTCAAGGATCCTTACTATCCTTCCTTCATTGATTTCCCCTCAACAGAATGGTTTTGTACCTAGAAGGAAAATCTTAGACTCTATAGTCACTGTCCATGAGAATATCCATTCACTTGTGGAATCTAAAACTGAAGAGTTTCTTCTTAAGTTCGATATATCCAAAGCTTATGACCATGTTGACTAGGAGTTTTTATTCAAAATTCTTAAGGTGTTTGGTTTTAGCGACAGAGTCATCCAGTTGGTTAGTATGGTCTCCACCTCTATTATTGTGAATGGATCTCCGTCCAGATTCTTTCAAAATTCAAGAGGCCTAAAACAGGGTGATCCCATCTCTCCTATTTTGTTTACTATTATGGTTGAGAGCTTGGGAAGGAATCCTAAAAGTTTGATTGAATAGAGGTCTCTTGTTGGTCTTAGTCCTTCATCTACTAATTTGATTTGTTCTCGCCTATAGTTTGTTGATGACACTATGTTGATGGGAAGATCTATGGTGAATGAGGCTAAGACTTTGAAAAAAACTTTGGATGTGTATGAGAAGGCGACTGGGCAGATGGTCAATAGACAAAAGAGCTCCCTTTTTTTCTTCAATACCCCTGAGCATAGAGAGGTCAAGATTGCAAGAATCCTTACCCTCTTCTTATCTTGGGCTACCACTATATCTTAAACCTCCGGATTCCTTTTGGTGCTCACTGGTTGACAGGTTCAGAAAGAAGTTGGTTGGATGGAAAGGAACTCTTTTGAGCCAAGCTAGAAAAATTCAACTTCTTAAAGCTTCTCTTCAAAATCTCCCAATTTATGCTTTAATCCTTTTCAAAATTCCTGCTAAACATGTTGAGGCCATTGAAAAGATCCAAAAAAGATTCATTTGGTCTGGTATGGAGGAAAGAAAGAGGATGCCTCTTATAGGGTGGGATTTGGTATGTAGACTGAAAACCTTGGGGGTTTTAGGTCTTAGAAAAATCAGAATGGTTAATAAGACTCTTCTAGCCACACAAATATGGAGATCCTTCTTGTTTGTTGGAGAATGGAAAGATATTTTAAGAAGTAAATATATGACCAATTGTGTGTCCCTCAAAGCATTGTTGAATTCTCCTTTTCTACCTCATGGTTCAGCTTGCTGGAATGATATGATTGTTGGTAGAAAGATCTTGGAATCGGGGATAGGATGGCATATTAGAAGCAGAAATCAAGCCAAATTCTGGGAGGATAGATGGATTTTTAAAGAGCCCCTCATCAAAATTGAAAGATTCAACATATGGGTTGAGTTATATGCAAAGCTGCTTTTGGGGAGATTTTCAAAGATTATTGGTATGAAGGTGAATGGGTGGACCTATGCGTGGTTAGTCAGGATTTGGCTCAGCTTCAATCTTCCTTAAGGGCAGTCAGTTTGGGACAGATTCAGTTGGATGATAATCTTGTCTAGATGGAAAACCATTCGGGTAACTACTCTGTTTCGTCGGTTGTCTCTTTGTTACAGTCCCTTTCTCAAGCTCCCCCTCCCTTATGATCTAAAGCATGGATTAAACACTTGACTCCAAAAGTCAACATCTTCTTCTAGATTCTGCTTCAAAATAAGGTGCTTACAATGGATAATCTTTGTAAACGGGGATTTCAAATCCCCAACAGATGTTACATGTGCAAGTGTGAGGCGGAGTTAGCTAACCACTTGTTTCTCCACTACCTGTTTGTTTCTTTAATCTGGGGAAAATTATTAGCCCTCTGGAATATCTCTTGGGTGTTTCCCCTATCCATTGAAGATTTATTTTCACAATGGAAAGCTCCATCTCAAAATCCCTTCATTAGGAGGTTATGGGTTTTTATTTCCCCTTTTGTTGTTTGGGGAGTGTGGAAAGAACGTAATAACATACTTTTCAGGGATAAGGAGATGTCGAAGGTTAATGTTTTTGGAAAAAGAATTAGGCTTATAAAAGAAAACTTCAATGTTATTCCCCAAAAAGCTCTTAACCTTGAAGTTGTGGTGTGTACTCCCTATGATCTAATGATAGCAAAGGATTGGAATATTAAAATGGATGTTTCTATGGCATCCAAGCTAGCTAAGAAAAGCAGGGAGGGTGTGTGCTAGACCTGTCCTCCAAATGGCTGGTCTAAGGCCAACTTTGATGGTGCTACGAAGGGAAATTCGGCGATGGCCGGAAGTGGAGGTGTGTTAAGGGACTCAAATGGTAACTTTATGGTGGTTGTTGTCATTTCCCTAGGTCATCAAACCAACCATGTGGCGAAGGCTATAGGAGTTTTTCAAGTTTTAAAGTTAGCTCATAATTTGAATATTAAATACTTATGGCTTGAAGGGGACTCTAAAAACATCATTGATTGTCTCCTAGGTAGGACCCCCCCTCCTAGACTATAAAGAATTGGATTGATGAAGCAAAATTTATTCTAGACAAGTTCGATAAAGTTAAAGTTTCACATGTCTACAAGGAAGCTAACAGTGTGGTAGATTACTTTGCAAATGAGGGGGTAAAGAGGCAAGGATTGAACATGTGGTAGAATTTTAGGGATTTGGGAGCTAAAGTCAAGGCCTTATTAGATTATGATGTTATGCATGGGAAAGAGGCAAATATATTTAATGATTAAAAGGAAAAGGGCTAAGTACATCAAAATCAAGAGATTTGATGGGGTCGTGTCATATTACTTAGCTGGGAAGAAAAAGCGGCGCGCTTTGTGGGTTCATTGGAATGGTTGCATAAATTTGCAATAGGGTTTCGGTGCTGGTAGAGTCTATAGTGAGGTGCAAACGAAAATGGGGGGACAGGAAAAGAGTTGATCCAAATAGCTACGAGGTGCACACAAGGAATGATAAGGTCCGAAAACAGGTTGTGAGAGGTGGTCTGGTTCCATTTCTAGAAAAAATTCACAGGCCTGATACTATGGCTACAAACTATTTTGAGAAGAACTGGAACAATGGAGAAATAATCCTCTTTGGGAGAAACGTGAAGCTGGATGAGAAAATTATTGGAGAGGTGACTAGAATTTCCACTAAGGGTGTGAAGTTTTATCGCGACAAAAGGTTTTCTAACGAGGTAGTAATTAAATTCCCTAAGAAGGAAAAAGAGAGATTGAAACTAGTCAAAATTTCCAACAACTACTTTGAAATTGACACCATCAAGGCATTATGGAGAAAGGTACTTCGTGTCATAATAGAGTATATTAATCTGGATGGGAGATTCACCAGAGTTTATGGTCATCATTTTTCTATCCTTAACCACTTTCGCCATAAGATACGAATTTCTCTGCCTCATTATCTATTTTGTTCATTGAGTAATAGCCTTGAGGACCACAAGAAAAATCCCAGGAGATACCCTATTCTTCACCCTGATCTTATTAGGTTAATATATGAACACTATCAAAGCCTGTCAGCATTATCCAAACCGGTTTCCTCCACAACGTCTGAGGACTATGAAATGGACAGTGGTGGTTCAGAGAATCAACCTAACTAGGAGAGAATTGTTGAAGCCCACCCACCCCCTGTGTTGTCTGGTAAGAAAATCCAGCTTAGTAAACCCCAGCTTGCTAAAGCTAACCCTGATATCCACCCTGACTGCTTGGTTCCCTTAAAGAATCCCACTCTCAAGGGCTCCCCGGCCAATAAGTTGGTTTCCTACTCTGTGGACTCTCTGGAGGAAAAAACTAAGAACCCTGAAACTAGCAGAAACTCTGTGTCTACCCCTCCTACCTCTTTCAGAATTGATGATACCAGATTACCTAGCTCCCCCAATCCAGATGATGTTAACCTCATTTTAGACCAGGTTTAGTCCAGAGATATTATTGCCTCTGCCAGAAGTAGCATTGGTGACATTTTTAGGGTTTTGAAATGGGCCTATCAAGAAATTAATGATCTTAATCACATAAATGGGATTCTTAATAGCAAGCTGGTGGAACTGGAATTGAAGCTCTCCACTCTTAGCAATGAAGAAGGAAAATAGAAAAAGAACAATATTGGAATGGGAGAAGATGACATTAAGGACAAGTACAAGACTCTGGAAGCTGAGATTGTCAAAATAAAAATTAACATGAAAACTGTAGTGGAACAAAACCATAAAATGGTTAGGCACAATGCCATAATCATCAATACAATGTCTGAAAAGTTGGAGAAATCGCAACAGGGCTCGCTAGTTGTTGATCTAGAAGAGGACAAGGATAAAAGCAAGAACGAGGACCAAGGTATATCGAAAAGGACTCATGCCAACCTTAAGAGGAAAGCGCCTCCTTCTACCCAGATGGTCCAGATCTTAAAGAGGGGGGTTAATGAAATGAACGACTTGGAAGCTGATACTGCGGGAACATTAAAGTCCCAAGTTTAGTTGTTGCTGGCATTTTCTCTGGTCTTTTTGGGTCTTTTCTGTGGCCCTTGCTGGCTTTTTTTATGGCTGTGGATTTGTAATTTTTTTGTTTTCTTTACAGTCTTTTTGTTAATGGTGACTTTGACGATCTTATATTTTGTTTGTAAACTTTGTGGTTTCGGGTCCCTGTAAAACCCATTTTTTCCTCTTTCAAAAACTTTTTGGATGATGATCAAAATCCCATGAAAGAAATGAAGGAAAAAGGAAAGAAGGAAGGGGAGACAATAATCCCTTGCAAGGATTTTATTTGGGAAAGGAGATTAGGAAAATATAATATTTGATGAATAGGAAATGTTTAGTAGTCCAAGAGAAGTCTACAATCTCGCAAAAAAAGGTGGAAATTGATCGAAATATTTTTGTACTTATAATTTTTTGGCATTGTTGAATATTCAATAAAGGGATAATGAGATGGAGGATGAAGAGGAACAACACTTGTGAAAAATTGACTAACAAAGATGTATTTTTCATATTGATTATATGTGATGGGAAAATAAGGTCAAATGCACAAAGACACCATGGATAAAGAAAATTTTGACACTATAAATCTAGGTACCAATAGGTTAAATTTTATCCTACCCCTAAAAATCTTGGATGGTTCTACATTATATAATCAACACATATTTGGTAATGTGTTGGAAGAACCTAGTAACTGTTGACTTGGTTATGTGTCAAAATGCTAGCAATTATCATTTAATTAATTTAATGGTGCAATGGAAGTTTAAAAAATTTCATTGCAAGGTATCATATGATTGATAATACTTTTTCTTTGAAAATATACTAGGTAGTTAGACTACATTCTCTTGATTAAATAGATAGGCAATAAATTTGATGATAAAGAGTTGGCACTAGACACTAGCATAGATTAGAATTGAAACTAGATATTGACAAATCATGAATTGACTGATAATTAATGAATGTATTTATTTTAAAATAAAGTCATGTATGAAGTAATAAATTAATCTATTTTATGGTGATAACTTACCACTCAATTAGATTAATTTTATAGAGAGTCTTTATACATCTATGTTTTCACTCGCTATGGATGGGTAATCAAGATATATATTGTAAAAATATATTTATAGATGAACATAGTGTTAATTATTTGAAACACCCTTCTCTTTTTTTGTGTAATATTCATGTGACAATTGGTTGTCCATTTTACACATTACCCTCACTACATCAATTTCATTTCAACACATGGTGTACTCTTTTTCCAAGATTGGCTCATTTACGAAATCTTATTTTTATTTTACATATAATTGATCATATTGCCATACATTACACTTTCCCCCATCTCTTGTTATATTCACACCCATGTATTAACCCTTAGTGTTTACTTATAGATACACTTATTCCACACATGCATCCCATTATAAGGACCCACACACATATATTTAATTCATACCTTAATATCTTGATCATTTTCATAAGTCAATCCTATGAGGCATGACATTTATCCCTATTCATTATGTAATTGACCCTCAAAATTTAAATTTTGGCCAACTCTCACCATTATGAGTTGAAACATAGGAAAATGGGTTCATCAAAATATGGAATGGGGGTATGATGCAACCTATTTCCCTTAGTTCATTAGGAAAAGGAGATCCCCTAGGGAAAAATTGACTTTCAACCCTTAGGTGAGTCAACCTTGGTGGAGATCTTATTGTTTTCCTTATGACTAAGGATGAGGTAAATCAACCTGAAATACACTTTTGGGAGATGAATGAAAAATACTAAATGAATGCAATTATGCAATGTAAAATATGAAACCCCTAAATTAAACCTTAATTTGATAGAATCCATAAAGCAATTGCAGATATGAGAAGGGCTTGATTTTATGCACCTATCACAAAAAGGTTGTGTTGAGTGTCCTCCTAGGCCTCATTCGCCCAAGGGAGAATGGGTCTTACTACTGGGGTTGAAAATTTGCTTCAGAGTCCTCTAGTCCTTGGTCTGCACTCTTGATTCCTCTAGTTTTCACAATCAGAAATTTGGAAATAAATTCTGAAAGTGATTTTTTGTGGCTAGACGATAATGTTGACAACTTTTGCAACTCTTGCATTTTTTCTCCTTTGATATATATTCAATCCTTCTTTAACCTAAGATCTACAAAACACACAAGAGGGGAAAATTATTTATTTTTGGTGAATGGGGGTTTTCCTTGGTAAAACCCCATTTTGGTAATTAAACCTTGAATTGAAATGAAACATGAAAGGAATGATGAATGAACACAGTACTATGTTGCAACTCACCAAACCCTTGATTTGAAACCCTTGAAGGACTAAAACTTAGTAGATCTCTCCAAGGCCTTGATCTTGCATGAAATGTCTTGATTAGTGATGTGATCCTGATGCTTGAAATTTAACTTGAATGCTTGAAACCTACATCACAATGTTAGCTCCAAAAACATGCATGATACTTGATAAATTTGACATGATGATTGAGATCTTGAATGCTACAATAAATACTTGATAAATATGTTCTTGAACACCTTTGACAATAATATTTTCTATCCCCTTTGCTCTCATGAATTTTTCTAGGATTTGAAATGATAAGACCTTGCTTTTCTAGGCAATTTTTTAATTTCCCAAAAATTAAACATTACAAGCTAACATCTGAATTTGAATTTAGAATCATAAAAAGGCTGCCAAAAGTATATTTAAAATTTGAATTAAGAAACTAAAGGGGATCCATTCACCCAAGGGAAAATGGGTCTTAACCTAAATTGTGAGGACCTATTTATTTTGGGGTGTTAAAAATGATAATTGCATTAATTAAATCAAGATTCCCCTTTTAGAAATTACAATTAATTAGGATTTTAGATGCATAATTGGGCTAATTATAGGATTTATTAAGTCTAATCA
Organism: Sequoia sempervirens; assembly: GCA_007258455.2. Taxonomy (NCBI): domain Eukaryota; kingdom Viridiplantae; phylum Streptophyta; class Pinopsida; order Cupressales; family Cupressaceae; genus Sequoia; species Sequoia sempervirens. The sequence continues at coordinate 47,727 of VDFB02275668.1, forward strand.
AATTAAGAGACCCAAACATAGTGTGAAAATGTAAAGGAGTACATTTTTCAACACTACATTTAGCCCCCACTTTAGTGAGAGGATGATCCTTGCATCAAACTCACATTAAAGTAGTCAAACCAGTGTCAAGAGAGGTCTAATTGTACAATTGTTGGAAAGATAAGGCAAAAAAGGTCAAGGAGGATGATCAATCCCCCAAGATCTAATATCTCACGGAAAACCAACAAAGGGACAAAGATACATATCTTTGTTAAATATGTAGCAGCAAGATAAGATACACAAGCATACAATGCCAAAATTAATGAGAAGAGAGAGAGAGGAGTGGACAAAGACTCAATTGTTTGTCCAATCAATATGGATCAGGCCTTAGTTGTTTTTGCAAAAAAATTCACAACTGGAAACCTGTTGTCTACTATGCAAACAAAATGTACTCACATGGGCTAGTGAAATTTGTTGTCCACTAGGTGAGTCCCAAAAAGGTGGATAATGGGAAAGTCATGCCAGGTCTACAGGCTCCCATTATATTACCATACCAAAGTTATACCTCTTGATAACTTTGATAAGGTGCCACAGAAATGGTCACAATGCTAGCAAGTTGTGTTATGTTAGGTGCTCATGAAAAAGGCTCCATTGGCATTCAAGTTGTGTTATGCTTGGTGGTGTTGAAAAAAATAAAGGCTCCACTGGCAAGCAAGTTGTGTTATGCTTGGTGGCCATGAAAAACATAAAGGCTCCGCTGGCAAGCAAGTTTTTTTATGCTTGGTATCCATTTTAAATACAATAGGATAGGATATGTAAAGGGGTTTTGCTTAGTTCATGAAAGCTCTCACCTTAGGGAACATCATGCCTAATGTCTCTAAAAGAGGACTAGTCAAGGATAAAAGATTTGCAACTTAGGGCATGCAATCTATAGCATCACTACTAAGAGGAATGGTGTATGCTCAGAAAGGTTGCAATCTTAAAGGACATCAAACCTAATGACACCATCAAGAAGACAAATCACATGAAGTAAGAAGACCACACTTTGAAGCGAACAATGAGCAAGGATGTGTATGCCCCCACTTTAAATAAACTGCTAAACACCATGTTGTGAGAAATAACTTTAAAGTAAAACATAATAAATTCCAATACATGAGATATTTATTCAAAAATCCCTAGTAAAACATATGTTTTTGAGATAGAGCTATGTCATAGAAAGGAGGGTTGTCCCCCATATGCAATCCTAAGATAACACATAAGAGATCTATGGATCTGGGGTCAGTGTTTTTCATTGTTGTAGTGATATAATCGAGATTGGAACCATCATCATTCTCCAAATGACTCATGGAACAATGAGCACAAAGGAAGAATGACATAGAGAGAGAGAGAGAGAGAGAAATTATTTCTTATATACTCATATTTGGAAATCAAATTATTTCCCATATTGATTTAATATTAATCTTTAAACTTTGGAAATCGAATTATTTCCTAATTGATTAAATATTAAATCATACAACTTTGGAAAACCAAGTTATTGCTCAATTGGTTGAATATTTATCATTTATCTTTGAAATCAAATATTCTTAATCGATAAATTTTATATCTCTTAAATTATGAAGCATGCAAAATATTTCCATCAACTATGGTTTATATAGAAAAATGTTTGCAGTTAAATCTGAAACATCAATGAGTGAAATCGCATCACCTATAGATGCACATATGAGTAAAACCACCAAATGTGTTTAATACACATGACTGAGTCAATCTTCAATCAAGAATGAAACCAACATAGGAATCCAACATTGACGACTCAACCTGGGAAATAGGCGATCTGTACATAATTTAACAAATGACTTTTTCTCTATGATCATCTTTACCTGCCATAATATGAAATTGGTGGCACATCTATGAATAATCCTGTAGGTGTCGATTGACACAATTTGTCCATGTGCTTGGAATTAGTCTTCAAAATGTTTTCAATTTTTGGAGGACGATTCACCATTTTATGTGTTGAGTATGGCAGGGAACTAGCGCCACCTCCAGTTTGAAAATGTCTAACAGTTGTGGTGGCAAACCACATGCAAAAACAAAAGAGAGGCTAGGATCTATAAATAGTCACCCAACCTACCTCATTCATACGCATTCACTCATTCATATTCAATCATTCTTATTATACTCATTTTACTATGATTCTAGATTGAAATCGCAATTCCCTCTTTCATATTGAGATATCTGATCATCATACATTTTCTAGTTGTAAGTAAATAACAACTTCCACCATTTTTGAGTATCCATTTGAGAAGGCATATTATACCAAATCATACACCTATTGGTTAAATACTTTTGTGTTATTACTAGTTCTGAATATCCATTTTTTGAGTGAGGAAGAGTGAAATCTGAGAGGGAGTTGTCAATTATCTGTGGTGTTGGAAGTTATTGGATTGGTCAAAAGAGAAGATTGTGTTTTCAACATTTTGTGGAAAAGAAAATCACAAGCATGGGATGTTCTTCTACTATCTATTTCTATGGTTATCCTTAAATACTTCTTGAATTGTATTTACTGTCTATGCATAGGAAGTGAAATGATTAAAGATAAAAGATGCATTCTAGTTGTATTATGCATTGTTTGTATGATCTCCATATAAGGAGAATATTGGTTCTATTAGTTACTATATACTAGGTTTGAAATGAAGGCATGAGTCAAGTAAAGATCAATAGCTAAGTTATTAGGTTAACTCAGAAGAGCTTGTGATACTCCTAGGATTAAGATTCCAGTATGGGAGGGAACTTATGAAATTCTTGTTATGTTGATTTATTTCTAGTAGTTTAGCATGTTGTACAATGTCTGGGGTACAAAATATCCATTGGAGGACAAAACCTATGCATAGTGTAAGATAGCCCTAAGTTAAATCAACCCTGAATAGTGTATGTGATAGATGACCCTCAATAGAAATGTTGTATGAAACACTTTGGCCAAAGTAGTGTAATGTACAAACATCCACTTAGACTATGTGATGATTACAAGTTGTCAGTTCACCGTGATCATGTATTACATACTAGTTCGAAAGTTTCCATCTTGCACAGAATCTAGTTATGTAAGACACAACACTATGCTTAGTTGGTTAACAGTATCGGCTACTCTACCAATCTCTTTGTCGAAGGGAGGGCCATCTATCGAATGATAGATGTGTGGGGGATTGCATTATAAGTCTGTGGTTGGCAGGAAATCACCCAAGTGATGCTTCTCCTCCACAACAGGTGACTTAAGCACTAAGATTTGAAAGGACAGATTATTGGACCTTCTTACTACTATTTGTTCAAAATCTCCATGAGCTATGTTTGTACTTGTATGTCTTCTTACTCGGATGTTTATTTGAAAAGGAAGAGATTATTTTTTGAAATATATTGTATCATGTTGTGATGTTTTCAATAAATAGAAAAGAAAAATTTTATTACAATGGCTATTTACTCGTTATCTTTATTTGTTTGGTGTAAAATTAAGAATTTTTTACTTCACAAAAGGGTTAGTATGTTACACCTTGTACACTTGTTATGTGCATTTGGATGCATATGATGTTATCATGGTACATAAATCAACACCATCAACTAGAGGCTATAAGTGATTCAATGGGAGAATTGGTTTAAAATTTAGTTATTATTTCCCCTTATGAATGCTTATATTTAGGAATAGAATTGAAAAGAAGAATTAACGGTGCTTTTGTTTTGTAACATTGGTTGACCTGGCTTGAAGATTTCATTTTCCACCTTAAACAAATAAAAGTCCAACATTAGAACTAAAATAAGTTACTACATTGTTGTAACCTTCATACATCCATGATGATGTTCATATTGTTATAAATTATGAGGCATTGAAATTCCCAAACATTGTTATTTAAGTTAGCAAGTACAAGGAGGCCTAACTTGATTTGAAAGTGGGTTACATTTTACCAATGAGATCTATCATCACTTTTATCAAGAGTGGGTTGAGATCACGCAAGCAATGTGCACTAAGATTTAATTGAGGTATGTAACTTTATTCTTTACAAAAAATTGTTTACATAACTTTATTATTTTGCTTTAACTATTATGTTATGGTGTATTGACAATGAAATTAATTATATAGGTATATTTAAGAGCCATTTGGAAACAAGAGAACCTCTAAGACCCTTATTGTCCCCACTTCATGTAGTGAAGAAGTGTGATGTGTGTTGTGTTATGTGAATATTGAGATAAACAATATGTTGTGTGTGAGTCAAATAGTGTCAATGTTCAATGTTTAAATTTAATTTATATAGTGAAGTTGTTGAAGTGTTATTTTGTGCCTTGAATGTGATGTAAGAAAGTGTAACCTGTAGGCAACTTTGAAATCCATTTTTAGGAAATGTAAAATAGGAAATATGTGTGTTTAGGCTAATTTTGAGACCCCAACGCAAGTGCCTAGGGTTAGGGCACTTGAGGACGGGGTTAAAAAGGTATTTTGGGTTTTTTTTTTTGTATCCTCTAATCATATATAACTCAGCCCGGTTTTGTTTTTATCTTTTTTTTTAAGACATCTAAATGAATGAGCATCTACTAGTTAAAGAAGCGTTGATTTTTCCTCTAGTCAATATTTAATATGAGAAGTGGCAAGAGAGTTGAAGTTTCAAATAAGAATTCCACCATGTGTATTATTATGCATTCTATTTGAAATTTAACCCCATTCACGTGAAATAGTTTAACCCCAAAATCATGTTCAAGAATATCTTGGTCAACATGACGTATCTTCGATAGAGGAATCTTTCCTAACATTATAATATGATACTAATAATTATAATAGACTAAAAAAATACTATAATAAATATGACTAAACCCCGCTTACAGTGTGGTCCCATGGGGGACTTGGGCATCTATTTTCATGGAGTTGGTGGTCTCATGAAGCAAAAAAAATATGCTAAAGGATTAATTGGAATCTTTTCCTAAAAAATAGTAGCCCCTACTTTTTAGGACTATTATTCTCAGCGGGTGAAATTGAGGTGGAGCTAGAAATTGCCCCTACAGCTTAGGATTTTTTTCTGCCTCTTGTCTATCACCTAAAATTTTTTAATTCCTATAAAATATAAAAAGTGAGAATTTTTATTTATTAATTATTTTTTATCAAAGTACTCTATTTCATTCCTTAAATTTTGGAGCTCAAATTTTAAAGCTGAATTGCAAAATGAAATTCATGGGACCACCAGCTTTAAAATATTCATAAAAAATCTCAGTAGCACTCACTTCAATTTTTTAGGAAGCCCCGCTCCATGAGACCTTACCCTTACTATGGGAAATACTTTGGTGTTCCCTTCATGTGAGTGTTTAGGACATATACCTATATGAATCATAGTGTTAAAGTGTCATCGAGAAGCTAACCTTTCCTCGTGTTTCATTAAGAGTGCTTTGTTGATCATTGTTTTAAAAAAAAATTGTTCCTGCATTCTTCACTCAGTGTTAAATTTGGGCATTACAATGCCCAACCTAAAAAGGGTTTCTCCTTGATTTTATGCCGCATATGTATGTATTATTACAAGGAATGCACCCTCAAAACAGTCACTATGGGATCCACAAACAAATGTTGATAAAGTAATAACCAGCGGACAAAATAGTTTATTCCACTAATGATCATAGTTCATTTCAATTACCATTAAGAATGTTATTGTACTATTATAAATAGAAACTGTAGCATTAGAAAAAACCTAAAATCATTTAGCAAAGCAAAAGAATATCTAAGTCATAGACATTTGTTGACAGCAAGCAAAGAGATCAAATGAACTAAGTCGTCCACAAATATACGTGTGCCAAAGAACAAGTGCCTACTACTTAAACACATACTTTCTAGTTGAAAAGCAATTAATGTGTCGATCGCGGATATATTTCTACCAAAGGAAAAGTACGTTCACTTTTTCTCTCACTGAACGAGTGATCTGATTTACCAGGCTTGGAAAAGAGGTGATGTTTATCGAATGCGCGAGTGGAATAATTACAGTACAGAAAGTGTGAGAGTGTGAGCTGCAGAATATGGATGGATACATCATTTCTCCATTCAACGATACCCAAAGTCTTTGATTGAAATAGGAAGAATATGACCTTTCTTATGGAACATACTATTGCATTAAATTGTCACTCTTTTTCGTACTGTTGCAATAGGTGTTTTCTTAGAATCTACAGCAACAATGTGGCATCGTAATATGCTTCCAATATCCTCACATTTAGTTATGGAAACTGAATTTTTAATTTTAACTATATTTTTAATGTCAAAATTTGTATATTTACGCCCAAGGCTGTCCTATTTGAGCTTGCAAAGCTCACTTTCCCTATCAACGGTTCACAAGCCCCGAGAGACCCTGCAAGAGGGTTAAACCAATCTCAGTCGTGCATCATTTTTTGTCACTTTTTCGGTTGTTTTTCCACCACTCTTTGTTGTTTTCCCCGCCGCTATTGGTTTCCACTCTAGTTTTGAGGATGAACGGCGTTTGTCATACGTATACATGTCGTTGATCGGGGGTTCGATTTGCCCATGCCGCTTCCACCCATTTTACCATATCTTGTTGTGTCTTCATCTCTCTGTCGTGCGACATAACCCCCAGCCTGAAATCAATTGCATCGTGACCCCCTCTACAGAAGATGATGAAGCCCTGTCTCCTCGGCTCCTTTCGAACCCTGCTTATCTCCGCCTTCACAGGAGGCTGTGTCTCCTTGTGATCCTCAAAGCACGATAACACATCTGATTTATAAGCTGAAATATCCTAATGTGGGAAAAAATCTGTGTAAAATGACATCTTCCTGGAAAATGCAGCCACCAGATTATCATCAGAAGAAGATGAATCTAATGTTGTCTCTTCCCCACTCTTGAAACACAAATGTTGTCTATTGTTCTCAGGAGTTTCTCAACAGGTTTACAAAAACAAGTGCGTTAAAATTTATAGAAGTATCCCGTGTATTTGCTCGTAACAGCACAACTTATCAGATGTTTAATGGAAATAACAATTCTCAGCACAGCTTCTCTTGAATCGGCACAAATTTGAAATTTGCCAAAGGGTAGAAGCCTAGCTAAAGAGATTCCTGCAGATTGTCGAAATGTTTGTATCATTTTCCCTATTTCTCCAATGACCAGTGCCCTTGCTTCTTCCGGAACCTCAATTTCCATTTGAAAAAAATGTATAGTGCTCATCCTGCAGCGTTGTAATAGAAATCTCTATTTTTCACAATGGCGGACTGGTGTCCAACAGGAGGGATTTAGCTCTATTCTTCAGTGATGCGCGTACTATGATTAATGTTGATGGGTGTAAATACGGCTCGAAATAAGTTTGGACCAAAAATCAAAAGAATTGGTCATTCATATATCTCATCTTTTTTTCTTGAAAATTTAAAGAAGCAGACATAATTAATTATAGTACTTTGCTTTAGAGGCTGCAATCTAATCGCATCGGATGGCATAAGGCTTCTATATTACTAATATTTACTTATTAACTAAAATAGTCATCAAGATGGGTTGTCGAGCGAGAATCCAAAATTGCAGTACACTATTCGAGCAGAGGAAAGTTCCATTCAATCAGGAAGTAGGTAAAACCCACAGTGATGCTCAAGAACATTAAGGAATTAATAAAGGAAGCTATGCAAATAGGAATCTAGCAATGAGAATAGGAGTGCTTCGGATTAGATGAATAGAATCTTTGATTTAATTATATTACATTAATTAATATTTAATTAATAATATAAATTATAAATTATAAATTATAATTTTTATATAAATTATTAATAATATTAAAATCATTTTCTAAATAATCTATCAATTGATCTTATTTACTACACAAATGTGTGCAAAAAATAAATCATTTTTTTCCTAATTGACTTTTCACACCTCTTCGGTGTACCCATTGCACAAGGTGTGATAGCTAGTTATATTGGTTATTATATATAGAAAATTGGATTTACTTTTTTTATATTATAAATATGTATTCACTTGTACTTATTTCACACATTATCATCTATTTTATTCATGCATGCACACATTTCAATATATTCTTTCAATTTACACTTATAATTCTAGTTATCTTTATTTATTGATTGCCTATCTTAATCTAAGCTCTTTTGTGTCCCAAGTCATTTTCATGAGCACAAGGTCAGCACTATGATCATGGATGTAACCCTTGAAATTTAAAATTTGGCCAACTCTCAACTATACCTTTCATATGATGAGTCAACTAAACACACCTTTTCTGCAATTTATTGCAATGTCAATGCATTTAATGGCAAACATTTATCATCTAATGTTCTCTTACAATATCCAAACATTTACTAGAATATCATTCACACTTTAAATAATGCTTTAACTTGTTGCATGTTATGTTGATCTTTTACACATGTTTCTAGGAACTAGCCTAGGTGAACATGTCCCTTTGTGACATAACAACAATCTTGCTAAGGTATTTTCAAAATTCTTAATCTCAAATATTATAAAAGATAGAGAAAGAAAAGAAGAACAAGGTAAAATCAATAGCACAAACATACAATTCATCCAATCATTTTCATGGGTGTAAAACATTTTTATAGGGGTGGGTTTGAGACATCGTCGGAACTTGCTATACAAGGAAGGAAGAAAACAAGCTTTCCACCTTTTATCTTAATCAATCCTCTCGATTGATTTTATGTTTTTAATAAAATTGAAACTTAAACAAAATGTAAATTGATTCAATAGTATAATGTGAAAATTATTTTTTATAAATTACTACTATGAAAATATCAAAGTAATTAATATAAATTTATACTATAACATAAAAAATTATTTTGAAAGGCGTGAATGCCATTACCAAGTGATTGCAAATGTTAAAGGAGAAATTTTTTGTTCAATATTAAAGAAAAATTGTTAACTGATAAATTGTTAAAGTCATGTCTTCACAAAATGATGTATCAAACGGCAAATGAAGATATTTGCAGTATATTACTGGGTACCAAAAGATATTCGAAGTATATTACTCGGTACAAAATTTTAAAGTGTTTTCTTTATTCCAGGAAAGAATGGAGGGAAAAAGCTCTGCAGACATTCGCAAATCATTACCGGTGGATTCCTTTAACTGTACGGAAAGAGAAGCAGTCTGCATGCGTTTCACGTGAACCACAGATCTAAAGCACAAGCAAACAGAGGACGCGGAGAGCGGAAAATGCAAAATAAATATTCCCTTATATCTCATGAATTTGGACAATATCATTGAATTGATTAAAGAACCACCCATCATATACTCTCTACACATTCGATCCGGTATTTTTAATTGAATATACCTACCACTCGCCATGTCGATATAAACTGTCTCTCTTCCAACTACTAGTCAAGGCAGGTTCGCCCGCATTGATAAACAGAGAGGGAAAAGCAGTGACAGGCAGTTCTTCTTTGGCAGGAAAATATTTGCAGAGGCATTTCTGAAACACATATCCTGCCAAAGGAGAATTGCTCTGCTACTGCTCTTCCACAAACCTCGGCCAAAAAAATCCTAGATCTGCTAAGTCTCAACAAATGTATATGCTTGTCATGCTTTGGAAAATGCTTTTACTTGATTTCTTAGGTTCTCTTTAAACAACGATTAGCATTATATAGGCATATCATTATTAACATTCTGGCATTGTGAATACTTTTCAGAGGTATTTATTCTTGACACAGATATTTTCTTCGCCTGGATAAGGCTGGCGCCTACCGCAGAACCGTAATTTTGCTGTCGTTTGCAACCACTCAGATCCATCGCATTTTGATATTTCATATTTTCTTCTTGTTCCATGGAACGCTTTACAGAGTTCATAATGCGAAAAGCTTTGTAAACGAGATTTATGCTCTGCATTCTCCACGTCTCGAGCACAAGTGTTTACCTAATCTATAAGTGACAAATTCAAAACTGAAGACTTTTTTTCTTGTACCTTTTGTAGTGATTGAATGATAGTTTAGTTTATTTTAAAAAAAACACACACACATACATATATATATATATATATAACAACAGATTATAAGTAGAATTAGAATCAGGAAGTTCAAATAGTTTAAAAATAGATAATTAATAAGAGAAAGAAACCTTTGAATCCCATAGACAAGGTATAAGTATTTGTTCTCTTTATGTTTATACATGATCTGCATTTTAAAAGTAATATTTGTTTACCCTTAAATTGAAAAATGGATCAACAAAAACTAATTTTAGAATAGTAATGATAAAAGTTAATCATAATGGAATATGTTGGAACTAAATCTAATAGTGCAAAATTCACTTGAGTCCCAACTCCTTTGTGCACTTAGGCCTCATTTTTCCATCGCATATAACCAATTTTCGAAATCTTTGTATGGTTCTCTATTTGTTAATTTTTTTTAGGTGTTGCCCCTTGTCATTCCTCATGTGCCTAGTCATGCATTAAAAGTTGAAAGGATCCTAAAAGTTTGAAGTATGGAGATATTGTTGTTCAAATTTCTAAGGTTTGTGCGTGTGCCAAAGTCTTAGAGTTCCCCTTACTAGTATCATTTTTTTCCCAACTTTTCCTTGCTCCTTTTTCTTTGTCAGACTTTCTCATATTGGAACACCCTTCACCTATTCCTTTCTTTCATTTTGTTTCCACATTAGAATTTAAAATTTTATTTTTCCCGACATCTCTTTCTCATCGAACACCCTTACTTTTGTCAAATAATTGAACTTTATTTTACAAGTTACATGGTTTCCATTGAAACCTTGAGTCCCTAATACTTTACACTAAGCCACCATTTGGAGCCAAAGTTTCACCCATCCCTTTATATAGGTACATTTTCCTAAGTGGTATCTTCAACCTCTTATATTAGTATTGCTTATGAGATATTATTTACCCTCGATCCTTTAAACATCAAAACTTCTACATTTTGACTATTCATTGCCACCTACATCCCTACATGATCTAGGTTTCCATTATTGATTTGATGAGACCCTACAATTACCCAATCATAATTTTTTCCACCCAAAAACAACTATTCATCTTAAAGACATGGATTCACATGTACTTCTAGTGATTAGAAAGGGGAAGGCAACCATGTAGCCATTAATGTACTGGTTAAATTTTCAAGTCCCTATGATCCTCACACCATCTCTTAGCTATCATTCTAGTATATTTTGTTGGCTTTTCTCCACCTTACAAACTTCAATCAATAGACACCATTAATGTTATGTGACTTTTTCCTCAAGAAAAGGGAGTTATAAAATATCCCTTTAGAATTAAAAGGGAAAGACAAATAAAGGATATTATGATCTTTTGGTTAAAATGGAGATTAATAAATATTAGATAAAAGAACATTTGTAAAAGGGAGGAATAAATATATTTATTTAAATAATTATTCAAAAAAAACCATTGTGAATGGGTATGATGGTTTAGAAACCACCCCTTAAAGCTTATAGAAAGAATTTATGTGAGACTTGGAAAGGGGGCATGGAGATTACTCAAGGAAGAAGAAGAATGTGGCTTCGTGGGATATGGGCATGGGAGAAGGGGCACGCAATGAATGTCTCCAACTCAAGGTACAATATACACACAAGATTGTCCTAGCTAGGATTAATGCTTGGGAAGCATGTGTGTTAGTTCTAAATAAGAATTGGTTCCTCCTAGTTATTTCAAAGCTACGAGGGCCAAGACCACCAAAATATTCTTAGAGTGGTAATGACCATTCCAAGTTCACTAATTCAAATAAGTATTGAAAGCTTTGATGTTAATTAATATTTTACATACTATATAAATGATTTTGATATTAATTTTCTTGAATTATTTGGATGTGGTATCCAATGTATTGTCTTAATTATTTCATTTAAAGACTTCTTGCCAAATTATCACATGTTGGAGTTCACATTAGTTATTCGCATCTATTTTGATAACATCATATATTTTAAATTATACTAACTCTAATATTTATTATATAAGATTTTTTATTTTTACTTAAACAACTATTGGAGAAAAGAGGCATTAATGTTAATATTGAGAATAATATCAATCATGAAGAGAAGGATTTCCTCACACTTCTAGGTACCACCACCCATCTCAAAGGGCCAATTTCTTACATGAGTTCATTAATGATAATGACATCAAGGGCATCACCAACCCTCAAAAATATATAAAATACATTTTTTATCATTCATTTAGGGCTGGTCATTAAGCCATATTTTTTGTTTAGAAAATTCTACAACTTTTTCTAGGGCATCAAATATTGTTGTTCTAAACTACAAAAAAAGGTATATATCTTGAGAAGATTATCAAGGGTTTGTAAAAGTCCATCTCCAAGTAATTATATGTCTCCATGGTATATTTTTAATATTTATTGTCATCTAGCTATGCATTTTCTCTCACCACTTTTATTGATGTGACCATTAATAGGTATTAGATGAAGAGTAATAGCTTCCAATGTAAATTATGAATTATTTTTAATTATCTTTCCTTTGTTGCATATGGGTTATTATAATTAAATAGGATGGATTATCAAGTACATCCATTAAATATGATGTAATATTTGATTATCATGTAAATAATGGCAAAAAATTCAACCCAAAACCTTTGTTGTAGATCAGCACCACTTAGCATACTCCTAGCCTTCTCTATCAATGTCATATTCATTATTTTTGCAACTCCATTCTACTGTGGAGAATATAGAGGTTTATTTTATCTATGAATGCCATAATATTTATAAAATCTATCAAAATCATTAGATAAAAATTCACCACTATTATCAAACCTCAAACATTTTTTTTTCAAGCTACAACTTAACCATTTCTTTAAATTCTTTAAATCAATTGAAAAATTTATATTTGCTCTTTAAAAAATATAACCATGTACTCCTACTATAATCATCAATAAATGAAACTTAATATGTGGTTTCCAATTAAAGGAACATATAATGGAAAAAACATATCAAAATGAATAAGATAAAATACACCATAATATTTATGAGAAATCAAGTAAAACTAAATATTGTTTTGTTTTCAATAAATTCAATGCTCACAAAAATGAAGTTCAATATTACAATCAAATAACCCTTCAAAAAAATTAATTTTGAGGACCTTAGGCCTTTTTCTCCAATGTGGCCTAGTCTTTTGTGCAATAATAGTTGTCTTTGTAAGTAACCTTTATTCAGAAGAAAGAGAACCCTTGGCTACCTAGAAGCATGACCATCTACTAAATATGAAACCCTCACCTCTTCCAATGAAGTAGCCACAAACTTTCCTTTCATATAGGTACTATTGCACTCAATAATGCATGCATCAAGCTTATAGAATGTGTCACATATGACACTACTAGAAATAACCATAGTACCTCTAACCATCTTTCATCTTGCATCAAAAAAACTACATGCACACCTACATCTATTAGTTTTCTCATATATAAAAAATTACATGCTAATCCATGGATATCCAACACAACATTATTTCTATTTATTCTACTATAAGGAAACCAAATTCTAAAAAATTACCACAACCGATAATATTTAAACAAGAATCATCACCCATGTACACCTTACCTCCATCAAATTCTTCATATTCAAAAAACCAATCTCTATTAGAGGCCATATGGATAGATGCAACTAATTCAATTAACCATGCATCATTACATGCATGATTTTCCAAATTTATAATGAATGCATCACCATCTTCCTTCTCAAACTCAGAATCATAATCAAAATTATTCGTTTTCTTATTCTTTTCTTCTTTGTACTCCTTACAAAAGAGTCTAGGATTATCATAGTTCCAACAAATAAATTTATATTTTTTAATGGATTTGGATCTCCCCTTGGACTTGGATTTATTATGCTTCTCATTCTTCTTTCATTTTTTCTTAGATATTTCAAAAACTTTTAGGGCCTCCTTAGCACATATGGATACCTTCCTCATCTCTTTATAAATCAAAGAACCCACCACATCTTCAATATTCAAGATAAAATAAGTATTCCCAATAATCATAACAAGGAAATTTCATGAATTAGGCAAAGAACAAAGAAATATTTGACATTTCTCCTCCCTGTCTATTTTGATGCCAACTAATCCCAGTTAAGCCACCAACATATTGAATGCTTCTAAGTGGTCTATAACTCACCCACACTCTTCATTCTCAAGGAATGTAATTTCTTCCTCAAGAAAATATCATTCACTAAATATTTCTCTTGATAAATCTCACCAAGTTTCTTCCATAGTTTCTATGCAAAGGTCTCTTCATGGACATTGTTTAAAATAGATTCTTACAAGCACGATCTAATCAAACCCTTGGATTTACAGTCCATAATATTATATTAAGTAAGCAAAGTAGGATTTGTGGGCCTTAAAACTTTCTCATCAATAGCATCCCAAAGATTTTTATCTATTAATAGATCACTCCATCTTCAACTTCCACTTATCAAAATAATTTTTAAAAAATTTCTCCACCTCTATTCTCCCTAATGAACTTTCCATCTAAAAATTCCTACAATAAAATCATAAATTATTTTTTGCACAATCTCCCACTCAGGTAACTGTAAGAAGTTGGGTCCACAAAGAGGGGAAGTTTTGGCCGAAATAATGTCGAAAGGAAAAACTACCTATCTAAGAAAATAGGTTCATATTTAGGAATAGGATCCCAAGCCTTAGATCGTGATCTCATTCCTAAATGGGTACCTATTCTAAAAATAGAATAGGTACCCATTTTAAAATAGGTACTCATTCCAAAATAAAATGGGTACCCATTTTAAAATGGGTACCCTCTCTAAAAAAATTAGAAATACCAACCCATTTTGATTTGGTTTTAGGCTCGAGAAAGGCTTGGTAACCCAATCCTTAGGCTAGGGCTTACAATTTAAAGACTAAGGCAATGCCAAGAGAAATAACTGACTTTGGTAATATAACTGATGGGATTTTTTCAAAAAATAGTTTATGAAATTAAAACCAAATACATCACGATGTCTAGTTTTCAAATATGGAAAATAGATCTCCCTTTAACGCTAGGCTATCCATGGCTTCTCTCCATGAATGTCATCCCTTCAGTTGTGCATAAATGTCTAAAGTTTCCATTTGACAATGAAATTTTTACTGTGCATCATAGCGGATTTAATCTTGCCTCGACAAAAGGGAGTTTTTCACTAGATTAATTTTGGCCCGAGCCTATGGAACCTATCAATACTCGTGAAGATTTCTTTTTTAAATCATATCAAAAATTTAAGGAAAATAAAATAGCAGAATTATCCCTTCGTAATATACCTCAACCTATGACCGAACCAACTATCCTTGACGAAACAATGATTGAACCAAAAACACTTATGAACATACAAGAACAACCTATAGATAGACCTCCTGCAATTTCCTACAAGAGACCACGAGATAACACAAGCAATCATGTTGTCCCTCCTAGAGTCAAACAAGTTTACAAAGTCAAAGAGCAAGCGATTGAGCAACCTCCTGTTGTTTCTTCTATTCCTCCCAAGGAAGAGAAGGAACGTATGATTGAAAAACCCACTCTTACACAAAAACAAATTGATAATAAACTAAAAATAAATTGAAGTGCTAGAGAGCATAGACGTAGACGTCATGCTATTACTCGTCTAGATTACAAACTCAAGAAAAAAACAACATAGAAAATCAAAATCCAAACCTACCTGAAGCAATGCATGATGACTCTCAACCCTCACCACAACATAAACAAGAACATTGCACCAACATTGTTATTCAACCTCCTATTTTGATTAACTTAGATGATGGCATTGATATTGCAAAGATTGATGAACAGGTGCATGATGAGTTGAATACATTATTTTCTTCTTCTATGAGCTTAGATGAAAAATATCTCATTAAGATTGTTGAACTTGGTGCATGTCCTAGTTTGGCACCTAATGTTGTCCCTTTGGCTATTTTCCCACCTTCCGCTTATACCGACCGAGATTCGAAGGTGGATGGCCTGCTTTAGGTTGACTCACTTGTGCCTTACTATTCTTTTGCTTTTTCATGTTTTATATATGTGATTGCATGTGTGTAATGTGATCCCCCATAACATTTCATTTGATGTATTCTCTCTTTTGTGCATTCTTCTATATGTACCTTCATTCTTCTATATGTCATAAACATTTTATCATTTTGCTTTTTGTAGACATGTAAATTATACTGATTGATCTCGTGCACCTAATCCTGATTTTCTAACACCAGTTCATCCTGAATCACTTCGTTGCTAACCATTTATTCAAATAATATTTATTTGATTAAATTCATCATATTTCATCTTTTAATTAAATAAATCAATTTTCTCTGATTAAATCATTATCTTCTATTAATTAAATAAATCATTTTGTTTAATTAATCCTAATATCCCTTTTAATTAAATAATTCATTTTATTTAATTAAGTTCTAAAGTCATCTCCTTCAAATTGAATAAATTAATCTTTATTTGATTTAAATCTAACACCATCCCCTTTTAATTAAATAAATCCAACTCTATTTAATTAAAGCTAATATTCATTATTCCTCTCATTTTGACTTATTTAAATCCAAAAATCTAAGACAAAATGTCAAATCAGCTAAATCTTCATCTAAGTTAATCAAATCATGATTAATCCTAACTCTAATCCATCAAATCCTCTAGATTTTGCAACTTGCACAAGTAAATCAATTTAATTGATTTATAAAATCTTCTATTTTCATTCAAAAATGGCATCAAGTTGGAATATTCTTCAAATTTGAATTCTCCCTACCAAATGTCTCATCCTCCAACTTGGCATTTATTTCTCTTACAAGTCCTTTTTCTTGAGCCAAGTGGCAATAACTCCTCTTCCACATCTCCCTCCACAAGCCATGTTTCAAATTTCAAATTTCCACCTAATAGCATTTATTTGCACATTCATCAAAATGTGCTCCACCTCTCTTCAATAGCATGATGACAAGTTGAATTTTGTTATTATTTTATCTTTAGTCCCACATTCATCCTTTTTGCTCATTCTTCCATCCTTCATTCCTATAAATGGAGAGCTCTTCTACTAATTTTGGATCCACAACCTATGCCAAGTCATTATCTATAGGTTTTGAGAAAATTCATCCAAGTTCATCAAGGTTTCATAGTGTTTTCATCACCATAGCTAGGTTATTGCAAATTTTATCGAGGAGCACCATTGATCATCTTCAAAGCTTGCGAGGAATTGAGAAAGGGCTATTTTCCACATCAAAATAGCACCAATTCCCCCATGGGATTGAGGGTTTGAGTGTTTTGAGCAAGATTAGATAGCTTTCATTTGGTTTATTTCCTTTGTTTCTTGTTCTTGACATTTGAATGAATTGCATGGGGAATGATGGTTTGGATTTGTATAATTGACTAACATTTTGTTGTTTGTTCATGTTTGTGTAGGTCTAGATCCACCATTCACATTTTAAAAGAGCCTTTGTCTTAAAAAGTTGTTTTGTCATCTTAGGAGATACCCTATACCGTAGGAGCATTGTAGGAACCCTTTTACGATGCCTAAATGCTAAGGAATATTTGACCACTTTAACTAAGGTACATAACGGCATTTGTGGTTCACATTCGAGTGGTATGACCTTGGCTAAGAAACTACTGAGGATTGGGTACTATTGGCCTACAATGGAAAGGGAAGCTCATGACTATGTCCGAAGGTGTTTGTTGTGTCAGCAGCATGGGGATCTCATCCATACACCAGCTCAGGAGCTCCACCCAATCATTACACCTTGGCCCTTTTCATAATGGGGGCTCAATCTCATCGAAAAAACCACCCCCAGGTGCCTCATATAGTGGACATAAGTTCATCAGCACCACCACGAAATAATTCACAAAGTGGGTAGAAGCCATTCCCATGACCTATATCATAGGAAAGCAGATATCCAATTTCATCTTGAACTACCTAATTTTCCGCTACGGTGTCCCTCAATCCATTATCTCAGATAACGGGACACCTTTCAAAAACCAAGATGTTCAAGACCTATACCAAAAGTTCAATATCCAACATCGCTTTTCCACTCCATACTACCCCCAAGGAAACAACCAAGCAAAAGCTACCAATAAGACCATCCTGAAAATCCTCAAGAAAACAATCAATGAAGTTGGTCGTGATGGGAACCTCCAATTGAATCTCGCCTTATGGTCATACCGAACAAGTATCCACACACCAATAGGTGCAACCCCATTCTCCCAGTCTATGGATCAGAAGTCATTCTCCCCATTGAGGTTGAGCTCCCATCCTCAAGGATATCATTGCAAAATCTCATCACATATGAAGAATATCGGGTATCATGGTTGAACGAGTTGGAACTATTGGATGAGCGGCACATGGATGCCTTAAACCATTTGCAAGTCTACAAGAACCGTCTCAAGTAGAGCTACAACAAGAAAATCAAGAGTCAAACTTTCCAAGTTAGAGAACTTGTGTTGAAGGAGAATCAGAAGAATGTTCCAAATCCAGATAGCAAGGGAAAGTTTGAACCTAATTGGTTAGGGCCCTTCATCATCACAGCAAGTTACAAGTCAAGGGAATATCAGCTATCAATGCCCGAAGGCAAGC
>VDFB02275669.1:0-23476 GCA_007258455.2 Sequoia sempervirens
TTTTTCACCAAAGGATGTGCATCAAGCAAGGGAGCATTGGCTAACTAATCTGCTATCACTTGTCCTTTAATGGCCTTCTGATCCACATATTCAATATCAAATTCACTTAGAAGCATGACCCACTTAGCCATGCGACCAGTTAAAGTTGTTTTGGATAATAGGTATTTTAGTGGATCAACCTTGGAGATGAGTTTTACTGGATGGTTGAGCATGTAATGTCAGAGTTTCTATGAGTTGAAAACCACAGCAAGGAAGGCTTTTTCGATTGGATAATAGTTTAGTTCATAGCCAACCAAGGTCTGACTAATGTAATAGATGGCTCTTTCTTTTGTTGACTCATCTTGCTCGGCTAGCAATGCCCCCAGTGTTGGTATGTGGTGACTAATCATGCTATACTGTATAGCCCATGGTATACTGTACACCCCGACCCTATCCGATTTTGTAGAACCTAAAATTTGGAAGCTTCTAAGCTTGTTAAAAAGGGGTTCGGATGGGTATTACTATATGATGAAAAACGCGATTATTTGCAAGATTGTAATAAGTTTGACACTGGATAATAAAAGTATTGGATGGCTGCGGTTTGGTGGATGTAGTCCGGATTGGGTGAGCCACGTTAAATTTATGTGTTATGATTTATTCTATGTGTGTATTAGTTTCTCTGTTTATTAATTAAATCTGCATTTAATTGTTAGATATCTGCCATCTCTAACCCTAACACCCAGTGCCATTAAAGTAGCAGAAATGTACAACAGGAGTGGTTTACCAAGGATTGGTGGCATAAGAATTGGTGGATGAGCCAAATATTCTTTGATCTTATCAAATCCAAGTTGGCATTGTTGAGTCCACTTAAAAGTGTTATCCTTCTTTAAGAGGTGAGTGAATGACTAACACTTATCGGCTAACTAAGCAATGAATCGTCAAATGGATTGAAGTTTACCCTGAAGGGTTCTTAACTGTTTTAGGTTATGTGGTGGAGGCATATCCATGATTGCTTTTAACTTTTGTTGGATCAACTTCGATGCCCCTGCGAGAGACAATGAAACCCAACAATTTTCCTGACATAACCCCAAGCACACATTTCTTTGGATTTAGATGCAACTTGTAGTGCTCTAACCGTTCAAAGATATTTCTTAAGACTACAGGGTGTTCTGCTCTAGTTTTTTATTTTCCTAAGAGATCATCAACATAGTCTTCCATGATGATGTGGATAAGATCATGAAAGATGATGGTCATTGCACGTTGATAAGTTGCCCCTACATTTTTAAGCCCGAAGGGCATAACATTATAGCAAAATGTACCCCAGGGTGTGGTGAAGGCTGTCTTGTGTTGATCTTTGAGCACAATCCTGATTTGATTATATCTAGAAAAGCCATCCATGAGGGACAACATCTCATGTCCTGCAGTTAAATCAACCAGCATGTTTATGTTCGGCAAAGGAAAGTCATCTTTAGGGCACGCCTTATTGAGATCTCGAAATTTTGTACATATTCTGACATCCCCATTAGGTTTGGCCATGGGCACAATGTTGGAGATCCATTCAGAGTAGTCAATGGGTCTTGACCAAGAGGACAACTTGCGGGTGCATTTTGTGGAGCTTCTGCTTAACTGGTTTTGCATCAGGATGCACATCTAGATGGTGTACAACCAAGGAAGGGTCTAATCTAGGCATGTCTAAATATTCCCATGTGAAACTGATCTTGCTTTCCTTGAGGATCATGGAGATGGTGGAATATTCTTCTTTTGATAATGCTTTGGCTACATAAGTGATTTTGGGATCTTCTTCAGTTCCCAAATTGATTTCTTGTGTTTCTTCTATCAAGATGGATGATCATTTAGAACATTATGTTCCTACAAGGGGAAGATGAATATCCCCATCTTCCAGTGCCTCACTGGGGTTTTCACTGTCAAATACGTCCTTTGTTTTGACTTTTTCAGGGTCAAGAAGTGCCTCAAGGAGGTTCACACTAGGTGACCCTTTTGGATTTTTCTTTTTCTTATTTTTGCAACTAGGGAATTCATCTTCCCCCAATCCCATGAGGTGTACATAGGTATCCATTGAGGTAAGTGAGTTGGTAGGTGCGTTGTCATGTTGGTCCCAATCAATGAGTTTGGGATGGCGAAGGGAAAGGCTAATGGTGCAAATAGATAGGCATTCAAACATGGATGAAAGGTCTACATGGTCTACATCATTGTACGTGTGTATGATGCATTCTTATTCTTGTATAGCCTCCAAAAGACCATCACTTGCATTGACGTCGTTAGAGGTACTAGTCAATGTTGTTGGACCGTTTTTCTTTTTGTCATAGCCTAAGCTTGAATTTTTTGGACGTACAGAAGTGTTGATTAGATTCTTTCTTCCTAGCTCTTCTGGACAAAGACCTCCCCCCTAATAATTGTTCTTTTCAACGTACTTAGAGGGCCAAGGGTACATCTCTTGAAAACATTCCTTTAAAGGAGGAGTAGGTTCAAGTTCTTCTCGATGTATCCATTAACTTATACCATCTTCAGGTGTATACTCTGGTAACTCGGAAGATACATAAGTGCTAGTGCCCACATTTTTGGAGCTCAAGGTGACTACCTTTTGTTCCTTCTTTGGTGCACATTCAAAGGGTTGACCATATGTGTGTGGCGAGGGTGGCATGGTTGCCATGTTCAAAGCAGTACGCATTTCATACTCACCACATCCCTTGTCAATGATCTGGACCTTGGTGATAGTGGAATTAGATGTAGAAGATGGGGCAGATGTGGTGATGGGTGATGAATTAGATGATGGATTGGATGAAGATGTCGGTAGTGGTCCCATTTCAACTCCTAGACAATAATGGGAGTGGGGGAACGAAGCTTCAAGTGAGCGGCAGTATTCAAAAGGTTGAGGATCGACTTGTATTGTAACTTCCATTCCATTAAATGGGAATTTCAAGCATTGATGATAGGTGGATGGGACGGCTTGCATGGCATGGATCCATGGTCGACCAAGGAGAAGATTGTAGGGGAGGTCTAGATCAAGGACATGACAGGTGGTGTATTGTATAATAGGACCAAGTTGAATTGGAAGCTCAATAACCCCTTCAAAATCCCTTTTTGCATTATTATAAGCCTTGATGGTGATAATTTGATTACCTAAATCAGCATGGGTATATCCTACCTGCTTTATGAATTTTAATGTACATAGATTGAGAGCAGAGCCATTATCTATCAAGACCCTCTTTACTTTATGTGGGGCAACAAGAACCTCTATATGAAGGGGTCAATTGTGGTTGGCGTTGATGGTAGGCATGTCATTTTGACTGAAACCTAGTTGGTAGGTTGATGACAGATGTCCAACTAGGGCTTGAAATTGTGTGGGGTCGATGTTATCAAGGACACAGGCATCCTATAAAGCCTTTGTTAAGATTTCCTAGTATATAGGAGAAGAATTTAGCAAATCTAAGATGGATATTTATGTTGCGGTCTTTCCTAGATGATCAAGGATGTTATAGTGAGAATTCACAGGAGGTGGTGGGGCTGGCGTTGCGGCTCTAGGGACAGTAATGTGGGTACGATGAGTGGAAACAACACATTGAGGTTCTTTTCCTTTGACATGTTTCATAGACACACGTGGTTTTTCTTGTTCGATGTGCATGATGAGACCCTCATAGTTAACTCGCACATTTTTGTAACTGATGTTGTTGGTGTTGTTATTCTGATTATTGTTATTATTAGGGCCTGGGTTGGTGTTAGATGTGCTAGGATATTGGTTATGTTTAGGGAAAGCATTTTGATATATTTGTAATTGAGCATTGGAAAATGAAGCTTGGTTGGCATCCACATGAATATCTCCTCGATCTATAAGATCTTGGATGTACGTTTTTAGACTCTGACACTTATTTAGGGTATGCCCTTTAATTTGTGAAACTCACAGTATTCGTTTTCTTTAAACCAAGTTGGTTTAGGCTTAGATTCATTGGGTGGCTTGGTCACAGGATATGTGATTAGATAATTGGCTTGTAGGAGCTTGTTGAACACGACACTGAGGGGTTCTCCTAATTGAGTGTATTTGCATTTACCATTCCCTTAACTGGATTGTTGAGGGGGTTGAGGTTCCCCCTGTGGTACGGATATGGCATTGGGCATGGATGGTTGTTTCTTCTGGGAGGTATTGGCCACTTGAAGATGTTTAGTGTCAGTGATGCCATCATTGACTGCATTCATTTTTTATTCAAGTAATGAGATTTGTCACCGGATGACTTGTCCTTATCCGAGTTATACAATTTAATTTTCCCTTTTGCAACAAGTGCTCTCTCAATGATGGGGCCTTTTTTGATAACCTCTGCGAAGGTAGTAACACAATGAAGATTAAGAGAATGTGCTAGTTCGGGATGGACATTAGCCACAAAAAGAGTGACCATTTCTTTCTTGTTGAGAGGAGACTTCATACGGTTAGCGATAGCTCGCCACCTTTGCAAGTATTTAGCAAAAGTTTCTCCATCATGTTGTTTTTCCTTCAAGAGGTCTAGAGTGTCAATGTCTTTTTCCAAATTAAATGAGAATTGTTTGACAAATTGTTTGGAAAGATCAGCGAATGAAGAAACTGTCCCCTTCTTGAGACCCATGAACCAATCTAAGGCTGGTCCTCCTAAGCTTCTAGGGAACAGACGCAAGAGATAATTGTCATTATGTTGAACATCCTGACATTGTGCATAGAACTCTTGCAGATGGGCCTTTGGATCTTTGGTTCCCATATATTTTTTGAACTTAGGTTTCTCAAAATGCTTTGGAAAGGGGAACAAGTGAAATTGAAGGATCAAACAGATATGGGAAAATTTCCTCAAATTTGAAGGATTTCTTAGATGTACCCGCTTGGAGGTCTTTTAATGTGGCTTTGAGTTCTTCTAGATCTTTATTGACAGGTGGGGTTGGATTGGACGAATTAAGTGGATATTGTTGATGTAATGCATATGGATCAAATGAGGATGTAGGTTGATACTGATTAGCATAAGCAAGTTGGGGATTAATGTAATGTTGATGGGATGATGACAAGTAAGAGGCGGAAGATGCATGTTGTTGAGATGGTTGTTGTTGGTAGTATGAAGTGGATGGAGCATTATATGGAGCTTGGTAGTATGTGGAGGCCCCTTGTTGATAAGGCGGTTGTTGTTCATAATAAGAGGTAGCCTAAGCACCTTGTTGATGAGGCAGTGATTGTTGCACGTAGGATGTGGATGAGACACCTTGTTGACGTATAGGTTGTTGTTGAGCATAATAAGGATTGCCTTGGTAATTATATGCGACATTGGGTTGTTGTGTGACATGTGGAGGCGGTTGTGGATTAGACTGTTGATGGTATGGATTGGTATGTGATTGTAATGGATTTATGTAAGGAGGTAGTTGCATCCACGGTGGATTTTGAGTAGTCACATGGATGTTTCGATTAGTATAGGAAGTATATGTACTGGAAGGATGGTAGAGATGTTGTGTGAGAGGATTATGTTGCATTTGTGGGTGGACGTGTGTACGTGATTGTTGATGAGGTGGACAAGATGGGATGTGTTGTTGTTGTGGGACTATTGTAGAAGCACCATGGGGTGGTTGCTGAGGGTGTGATGCAGTTTGGGTTGTATGATGAGGAGGTTGTGTATGGGCGACAATATGTTGTTGCAGGTTTGGAATATTTTGTTGTGGGATGTTCTGTTGTGGGGGTTGTTGATGATGTTGTTGTATGGGAGCTAAAACAATAGCGGTATGTTGTGGTGGTGCTTGTGAAGCGATAGATTGATGAGAAGAATTAACCTAAGGGGTCGGTAGGGGATTTCCTGTGGGCACATGTCCTGGTGGTGGCATTAATGCAAGAAAGGTGTTGCCCCCAGTGTTACCAGATGGTTGACCCGAATATTGAGGTGGGAATGGTGGAGTGGACGGGATGCTTTGTGGCATGCCATAAGCATAGGGATCATTAGGATCAGATGGTATGGTAGGGGTAATAGATGGAATGGGACAATAATTGGTAACTTGATGTATCACAACATTCCCAAACTCAGGATGATACCAGTTATCTATAGGTGTACCCTCAGGAACATAGGAATTTCTAGGAACATTTTGGGGATCTTGATGTACTGGTGGAGGCTGAGTGTTGGTATACTGTGACATGTCGAAGCCAGATGGAGGTTTCACTCCTTTCATGAGTAAAGTAGTGAGAATCTTACCCCCACGTTCGTCAAGGAGGCGATTTGTCATCTAAACGTTAGTAGGATTGCTTAGGTATTCATCGACGGTAACTTCAGGCTAATTAATCATATTTTCGTCGCCAGGTAGTGAAGTGTTTTGATCATTGGTGTTAGAGTGTGATGAAGTACCATTATGAGGGTCTTGGGGGATGTTCACACCGTTGTTAGGATCCTAAGAGGTGTTCACACCGTAATTGGGATTTTGGGAAGTGTTTGCCCAGTTGTTAGGGTCTTGAGGAATGTTTAACTGGGAATTTTAACCTTGTTGTTGTGCCATTTGCTTCTTGGTTTGTGATCTAGTTTGAACAGGAATGCAAAAACTATGGGCAGATTATAATGAGACTAGATTTAATGCAAGGATGACTTAGGTGGAAGATTGCTTTAGATTGGATAAAGATCAATTGATTGGATGATGCAATTGGATGATTAGATCAAGATTGAAATTGGATGATTGGGTAGGATTGATTGGATAAGATCGTTTAGATAGATTGGATAGGATTGATTGGACAAATTGGATAAGTTTGATTTAGATTAGATGATGAACTAGGATTGGTTGACGTAAGGGATCCTAAACCCAGTTTGGAAATCACCCTAGGTGACTTAAGGCATTGGTTGATCAGATTAAGGGACGGATTACAACATCGAATCCACCTCAAGATGGAAATGGATTGATTGGGTCGATGATGATGACTTACAACACTAAATCCACCTCAAGATGGAAGCAGATTTATTGGGTCAAAGATAATGATTGATATGTAGGATGACGATTAGATTCAAATGCCTAGGTCAATTCAAATAACCTTTAAAACAAGGTTTAGGGGAAATGATGATGAACAATGCAACCTAGAGATATTTTAAAGATTCCTATATGATGTGGGTGATGACTTTTCTAAAGTGGAAATGGACTAAGGATGAATTGCAAGCGGATGGAAGAGAATGAAAGTGCTTAGATCACAACAAATGACAAGGTTTTAGGTTCCTAACTAGTTTTTTTTTTAAATTGGGAAAATGAGCCTAACAAATGGTGAAACGGCTCACTAGAAAATGGAATAAGTCTTTTGAATGGTGAAACAAGATTCCCAAGCAATGAAATGGGTTCCCCTAAGGGTGGAATGAGATCTCTAAACAATAAAATGAGTTCTTTGAATGGTGAAACAAGCAATTGGAATGGGAAACAAATGTTTGGAATGAACGAACATAAGTTTGGAAGGGATGAATGAAAGTTTGGAAGGGATGAACGGATGTTCAGAATGGGTGCATGGATGCTTAAGATGGATGAACAGAGGGTTGGAATGAATGAATGGGGTGAAATTGACTATTTTGGGGGCAAGTTGGTCCTTCTATAGGGCAGGTTCTCCCTTCTATAGGAAGGTTCGCCCCTTGGCAGGGTAGGCTTGCCCCTCTGCAAAAAATTGAGACTTGACTTGGATGGAAACGACTATGGAAAGGACTTAAAATATAACAAACAACAAAGCAATAAGGCTGACTTGTCAAAAAGTTTACTAGTTTCCCACAAGAAGACACTTCAAACAAGCACAATCCTATGATTAGTGTTAAGGGTATGGCCAACACAGTCCTTAATCTAGGATGCACAAGGCTTCTAGGGAGTCCTCGATATACTCTCAGTACGTGAGGCACAACCGTGAACACCAGCTCGTCACAAATGTGAGTTGGGAACCCCAGTGAGATATTAAAGGGCTCATACCAACTCTTCACGTCTAGCTAGGTATCACCTTGGCTTCAATGCTCCACCAGACACGGCATGACTAGATTGGGGTAGAACTTTGGCTCTCCCCCTTTCTATACCCCGCTGGTACGTGTGGTTGGGATCGTCCCTTGGGGTGATGAAATCCCCAAGCAAGTCTCGCTAAAAAGAAGGCACTAATCATTTTCGGCTACTCCCCAGGCTCACACAAAGTGCAAGGGGAAAGCATGAATGAACTAATACCTCCTTGGGTACCACAAAAGTAAACTTATAGACAACAAACAATGAATTTTACTTCCCCCTAGTTAAACTATGTTCCTAGATTAATTAACGAAAATAACAAGGAAAGCTTTAAACTACTAAGTAAACGGATTGTCCTGTAAGCAAATGTTAGTTGTTTTATCCTCTGTTCTTCATCAATCATGAAATAAGCTACATAAATGTTAGCAAAAAACACAAATACCCTTGCAAACAGACAATTTTAGGGGGTTAGAATCTGAAAACGACAAAAAACTAAAGCAAAAATGAAGCTAAAATAATTGTTTTACCTCCCAAAGTGCTCTGTTTGGGGCAGGTTCGCCCCTCTGTAGGGGTAGGTTCGCCCATCCGGGGAAAGTTCACCCTTCTACAAGGGCAGGTATGCACCTCTGTAGCAAACAGTTAGCAGTTAGAATTATAAAAACATAGTTTTGTGGGAAAGTTTTCCCTTTTGCAACAAATAGTTAGCAAACAGACTTATAAGAACATAGTTTTGTGGGAAAGTTCACCCTTCTGTAGCAAACAGTTAGCAGACAAACAACAAATAGTTAGCAAACAAAATAAAAAAGCACAATTTTGTGGGAAAGTTCACCCTACTATAGGGGCAAGTTTGCCCCACCTGGGCAGGTTCGCCCCTCTGCAGGGGCAGGTTCACCCATCTGCAACCTGAACCTACAAAGATCTTAAACAACAAAAAATGTAAAAAGATCGAACCTGTTTGTGGGTCCCACCGGGCATGCCAGAAATGTGAACCTAATGTTTTACCCTAACCTAAGTATGTAAAGTAAATAAAATGCAAAAAGGAAAAACATAAGAATCACTTCAAATGATTAGCCTAAGGAATAAAACACAAAAGAAAGATGATAAAGGAAAATAGTGATTATACCTTTTGTGCAACTCCTTGGTTGGCCCTTGATGTTGTGGACTTGTATGCTCTTTGGACGGCTATAAAATAAAGGGGTGGATGCAAGATAGTGAAGCTACAATAAAAAATGCACTTAAATCTAAATGCTAATGCTAGTGGATAATGCTTGAAATGGCTTGGAAAATGGAGGATAATGCTTGCAAATGACTTGACAATTTGATAGCATGAGGGTGCAAAATGACTAAGTCCCCTAAATGCATTAGAAGAGGGGGTATTTATAGAGGAAATTGAATTATCTAGAGAATTCAATGGTCAAGATTGAGCCACTATGGCCAAGATGAAGGGCTATGGTGAGTTGAGGACTCACAAGCCCTCACATCTTGACATGTGGAAGGTGAACTGGCCAAGGATGTGATGAAGTGTAAGTGAGGTGGAAGAAGGACATGTGATGTGGAGGAGGGACAAGTACTTGGAAAGTACCTTGGGAGATGAAAAGATTTCCTCAAAAAGGAACTTCTTGTCCCCAAGTGAGAATGAAAGTGACACTTGAGGAATTTTAGAATTCCTCAAAAATCTCCATGGGGAAGAGGGAAGTAGTTGGGAAAATAAATGTGAATTAAAAATTCACATGATTGGAAGAATCTAGTGGATAAGACAAGTTTCTCAAAAAGGTAGGATTTTGACACATGTGGGTGATGTGAGAGGTCAAAGGTTCTAGAAGACTTTGGCACATGTGAGTGATGTGACAAGTCAAATGTTCTAGAACTTGTATGGGGATAAGGAGTCTTGGAAGGATAAATGTGAATTAAAAATTCACATAGGGAAGAGAGGAATTTTGGATGAATAAATGTGAATAAAAAATTCACATGGGAAAGAGGGTCAATATCAAATAATGAATATGTAAGAGGTTGACCAAAAGGGTATGCTAAATGTGGTTGGATGATTAGATTATGGTTGTGCAAATACATGATTAAGAAAATTAACAGGAGATTAGAAGCAAGTGGCAAAAGTTGGGGGATGTGACATTAATCCCTGATTAAGGGTGTGCACATCTTAATCATGAATTAATTAAATTAATCAAAATTAGAAGAAGATTATGGAGGATGTGACAAGGAGAGAGAAAAAGGAGGAATTTAAAATTGATTTTAAAATTCCAAATGACTAAATAAAATAAAATTGACATGTTTATTAATTTAGAGAGGAAAACGGGGTAAGGTAAAGTATTTAATTATTCGATTAAATACTTTAGGAACCTTAGGCAGAAGATGAAATATTAATTAAATAAATCGTTTAATTAATATTGACGAAATAGATGACTAGAGTAAATGATTTTGACCATGTGGAAGTGGTCAAATTTAGATGTCTACAGGTTCAAATGCAAGGCCATGCATTGTAAGTCCTTGTGATTTATGTATTGTTCGAGCACATGCTAATTGTACCGGGAATTTTTTTCTAACAATATTTTTATGTTGCTCACATTTAGTTTTAAGATTGGTTTGGCAACTCGGAGTATTGGTACCCATCCATTGTTAATATATGTTTGGTTAAAATGTGATAGTTTTGTGGCTTAAGCTTTTCCTATACGACGATCATTGAACTCAATCCATATAATGTCAATGTTAGCATGATGAGTATATGTTTTGAATATTCCATCTGATCCATTTACGAGACCATCTTGTGTATCATAGTTTCCACCATAAATTTCAACTAGTATGTCTTTTTTAACATAATATGGTCTAGTAGATTTGTATTATTTTTGAACAATTGTTCTACATTAACAGAATTATCTTGTTCATCAATTGGATTGATTGTTATTAGTTCTCTAGTAAGATAAAATAATATTTTATGATTGTGTGCATTAACATCTTTTCTCTTGTAAAATAGGAATGGAAATGTTGGATCAGTAGGTGTAGGATGTAAGCATTTGTTATTCAGGTATGCTATGTCACTATCTCTGTTTGAGAGTTCTTTTGTATTCTATTTATAATTTTGATGAAAACTTCATCTTTTTGTCTCATTATTATTTGTAAGGTATAGCATTTGATGTTTTCCCAGAAATTGTATGGAACTAGCTAGGTGTCTACATTTACAGTTTGGAACACTGGATAGTCATGTATAGGTTCTACTTGGTAGAAATGACCACAAAAAATAATGTCTAAACCACCAAAATATTTAGTAGGTGTTTGCTCCAACTAATGAGATTTCATCAATAAGGATAATACCTAGTTGTTGATATTCTATTGTCAATATATCTAATTTGTCTGAGCTGAATGGAATAGTAGTGGATTTGTTAAATGCTATAAAAAGTGTAGAGTGCAAAGTTGTGCCTCCAATATTGTAAGCCGCTTTACCTGTGTATGCAAGTAACAAGTCTTTTAGCTTATCTGGGTCACTATCAATAGAGCTATTGTATATACGTAGTAGGCCTTAGTATATAGCTTTGGTAGTGAACGTTTTTCATGTTCCAACACCTCCTGTTAGAAACAAATGCAATGGTTCAAGTAATTTATTTTGTTTTTTTACTAGTATGTCCTTTACTATGGCTTATTGCTCTTTGTTTAGCATTCTTCGAAGATTGTAGTATTCTATGTTGTCAGCTAAGTTTGGATGCTTAGCAATTTTAAATGGCCTTATGATTTTTTTTTGTAGAATTTAAGTTTCAATGTGTCTGAATCCGATTGCAAATTGTATTGTTCATTATAATCACTGTTCAAGTTGTGAACATTGTTTGTTTCTGTATAGTTCTTGTTTTCAATATTGGCATCATTAATAGCATTGTCCAAATCACCCCGTAGCTCATTTATATGGTATGTGTACTTTTCTTGATTAATTTTTACTATTTTATCTTTAGCAATGAAAGCCTCTTCCCATGTTGTGAAGCCTCTTTTCAACATGTTTTCACCTATGGAAATGGGACATACAGTAAAAGTTGTTCCCTATAATAGTTTTCAATGTCAACATGTTTATTGTATCTTATATATTGAATAATTTGTGGTGTTCCCTATAATAGTTTTCAATGTCAACATGTTTATTGTATCTTATATATCAAATAATTTGTGGTCTCTTTATTTTTTTTAATTGTCCTTTTTGTTGGAAATATGTGCCTCAATCCCACAAGTTGAAACCTCTAAGAGAGCCAAGTCGGTGTGACATGCTTTGTGTCTGGCCGACTAGCAGTTGAAACCTTGTTGAATAGTTTTGGTCATTGTGACCTTGCTTCTGTCTTGCCAATTGGTGTTATCGTTGTGACCTGTGGCATTCGTTGTAACCTTCTACCGAATGGAGATCTCTGGCCGACAGGCCACTCTTATCGTATATCGGGGAGACCCTGGGCCGAAAGACTTATCTCAGTATGAAGTCTTATCGAGTTTGCATGTCTCGCCGATAGGGTGTTACACATGTGGTCATCGAAGTAACTCATATGCTTCGGTATGAAGTCTTGTCGATATGGAGATGTCTCGCTGATAGGTATTCTTTTGGAGTCTTTGGGGTAACACGGAGGCTTCACTATGAACTCTTAGCGATGGAGAGAAGTCTTGCCGACTGATGTTTGATGCTCGGTATGTCTTAAGACTTTGAAGTAACGTCTCAGTGATAGATGAATACTTTGAGATAACTTGTGAACCTCAGTATGAGCTCCTGGCGAAAGCGATAAGTCTTGCCGACTGTTGAACGTTTCGGTATAACATAAAGGCTCGATATGATCTCTCAGTGAAAGCGATAAGTCTTGGCGATAGCGATACACGTGATGATCATCAGTATGAGGTCTTGGTGACAAGGCAAAGTCTGAGCGATAACTTTCTAAACTCGGTAGAACCTCTTGCTGATAGTTTTGACTCTTGGCAATATCGATTGTTGGCTTTGTTGGCATCAAGGAGACACAGTTAGTGTCTCACCGAAATGCCAACACAGGTTGAACACTTTGACCGAGTGAAGACCATCCTACGTGGCTTGTGTTCGACCAATCAAGAAGCCAAATGGGAACCGCTAGCAGTTGGACTGTTGCGGCCATTACTGAGAGGAAGTTTGACAGACTGGAAGCAGCATGGATATACTCAATGATTGCAGATTGTGATCGGTTCGATGAATAGATGTGTGAAGAGTTTGAATGGTGATCAGTGTGAATTTGATTCTGAGAGCATTGTAATGTGAATTTTTTGTAGCAAGGTTGATCATTGTGAATGTTGTTGTAAACTGACATTAGAAAGATAAGTCTGATCTCTGTATGTAATCTTCATTACTGTAATACAAAGTGACTTCTCTTGGTGTGGTGGGTTTTTCTCCCGTAAGGGTTTTCCCACCTATATCTAGTGTTCATATGTGTATGATTAATTATTTGTTTCTGTTATCTCTTTCAAGTGCATCTTAATTGGATTTTAATTGTAAAATTTAAAAGGTATCTCTGCATTCTTCCCTGAGGTTTTAACGTTAGGAGAGTTGTTCTGCAGCTTAGCTTTCCTTACAAGTGGTATTAGAGCCTGGCCAGTTGTGTTATCCTTGTGGGTACGTTGGTCAATTCTATTCAGTGGGAGTCTTGTAGAATTTTGTTAATTCTAATTACAGATTGAGATGGCTAGCACGTCAGGAAAGATTGAAATAGAGAAATTCAATGGCAGCAATTTTGAGTTGTGGAAACTTAAAATGGAAGATCTACTGGTAGATCGTGATCTTTGGGTTGCTATGTCTGGAATGAGGCCTGCAGGAATGAAGCAAGAAGGTTGGGACCTTGCAGATAGAAATTCTAAGGGGCTGATAAGGCTTTGTTTGGCAGACTCTGTTCTTTTGAATGTGCATGAAGAGAAGACTGCATCTTCCTTGTGGAAGAGACTGGCATCTATTTATCAGGGGAAGTCCTTGGTGAATAAATTGTTCCTAAGGAAGAAGTTGTACACTTTGAGAATGCAGGAAGGAGGGTCTGTAGCTGATCATCTAAACACATTCAACATGTTGATTGCATAGTTAACATTTGTTGGTGTGAAGATAGATGAAGAGGATCGCTGTATGCTTTTATTGTGTTCTTTGCCAGACTCTTGGGATCACTTGGTGATGGCTATTGGGAGTACAACATCCAATTTCAAGATTGAAGATGTTGTTGCTTCTTTGTTATCAGAAGAGATGAGAAGGAAATATTTTGAGATGGCGAAGGAGGCTCTTGCTGTTAGAGGAAGGTCGAAAGAGAAAGGAAAGAAGAAGGACACGAATTCCAAATCGAAATCAGAGGGGAGATCAAAGTCTCCTGGCAAGAAGTCCAAGGTGAAGTGTTGGAATTATGGGCAACCTGGTCATGTCTGAAAGGATTGTAAAGAGGAGAAGAAGAAGAAGAAGAAGAAGAAGAAGAAGAAGAAGAAGAAGAAGAAGAAGAAGAATAATTCTTTCGACAATGATTCTTCTCAGAGTGATGCAGACGCCCATTGTAGCCTTGGCTACACAGGCATTAGATGATGTTTGGCTGATTGACTCTGGAGCATCTTTCTGCATGACATCTCATAGAGACTGGTTCACGAAGTATGAAAAATACGATGGTGGAAAGGTGCATTTGGCAAGTGATTCTTCATTGGAAATAGTTGGTCGTGGAAGAGTCAAAATTCAATTCCCTGATGGAAGAGTGAAGGGAATTAATGATATAATGCATATACCAGGTCTGGCTCATAACTTACTTTTTGTTAGTATGCTGAATGATATTGGAGTGCAAGTCACGTTCTCTGGAAATGGCTGCAAGATGACTAGAGGCTCTATGGTGCTAGCAAGAGGTGCTCGTGTTGGTACCTTGTATAAGCTTGATGCACATGTTGTGCAAAGCAATAGTATCTCTACCAAGTCATAGAAAGCTACTCGTGGAGGAAAAGAGGAAAACGTTCCTGATTATGTAAACTCTATGGAAGTTAAACTTCCAGTAGAAAAGACTATGCTCTGGCATCATAGGCTAGGCCACATTGGTGAGAAAGGTTTAAAAACCTTGAAAAATAAAAACCTGGTTGAGGGGCTTGAAGATTGTAACCTTGAATTTGAATTATGTGAACATTGTAAATATGGAAAACAACATCGTGTTTCATTTTATTCCAGTCCTCACAAATCTTCTGTTTTGCTTGATTACATTCATTATGATGTTTTTGGTTTAGTGAATGTTCCTTCTTTGTCTAAGTCAAGGTACTATGTATCGTTCATTAATGATTATTTGAGAAGAACATTTGTTTATTTCTTGAAAAGTAAATTAGAAGTGTTCAATTGGTTTAATGAATTTAAGAACCTTGTAGAAAATTAGACTGGAAGAAAAATAAAATGTTTAAGGACTAATAATGGTGGTGAATTTTGTTCTGATGATTTCAAGAGGTATTGTAAAGACCATGGGATTAAAAGACATAAGACTACACCTTATACTCCACAACAAAATGGAGTTGCAGAAAGGTTCAATAGGACAGTGATGGAGAGAGCACGAAGTATGCTGAGTAGTGTTGGCTTGGAGGAGAAGTTCTGGGTTGAGGCAGTTGCGACAGCTATTACCTGATAAATCATTCTCTAAATTTTGATCTTGTTGAGAAAACACCTTTGGAAGTGTGGTCTGGTAAGAAGCCCTCTTTAAGACATATTCATGTTTTTGGCTATGAAGCATATGCTCATGTGTTGTATGAGAAAAGATCTAAGTTGGAGAACAAGGTTATTAAATATATTTTTATTGACTATAGTGCTGGCATAAAAGGATACAAGCTTTGGAATCCTGATACGGAGAAGGTTTTGTACAGTAGAAGTGTAATCTTTCGTGAGCTGAAGCCTTCTACCTTGGATCAACAGTCAGAGACAAAGTCAGAAAACAAAAGGGATGTAGTTGAAGTTCCTCTGACACTAGATAAAGAGGAATTCAAAATTCAAAATGTACCTGAAACTGAGAGCTCAAGTAGTTCTGAGAGTTCTGATGAAGAAGAACAACCTCAGCCTCAGCAAGTGAGGAGTTCAACTCGTGAAAGAAATCAACTTGATAGGTATGGGTTTTCTTTGATAGATTCTACTTGTGCCTATGCTTTAATTTCTAGCACTGATGAACCTAGGACTGTGAAAGAGGCATTTAGAATGTCTGATTCAAACTCTTGGTTGGAGCCATGAATGAAGAAATGGCATCATTAGAAAAGAATGATACTTGAAGTTTGGTGCCCTTGCCTAAAGACAGAAAAGTTGTTGACTACAAATGGGTATTTAAAAAGAAGATTGGTCTAGATGGCAGTGTGGAAAAATATAAGGCAAGGTTGGTTGCGAAAGGTTATTCCCAGGTAGAGGGAATTGATTATGGGGAATTTTTTTCTCCTGTAGCTAAGTTGACATCCATTAGATTTCTTTTGTCACTTGTGGCATTATATGACTTAGAGATCAAATAAATAGATGTGAAGACAACATTTCTTCATGGTGACCTTGAAGAAGAAATCTATATGTCCCAGCCTGAGCACTTTGTTGAAAAAGGTAAAGAGAAACTGGTTTGCAAGTTGAAAAAGTCTCTGTATGGGTTAAAGCAGTCTCCTAGAATGTGGTACCAAAATTTTGATAATTTTGTATTGTCTTTGGGATTTGCAAGATCAAAATCTAATCATTGTGTGTATTATAAAGCTGAAAGTGATCGAGTGCTTATTATTGCTCTCTATGTTGATGATATGTTGTTCATTGGCAATAGTAAGTTGATGATTTCTGATCTTAAGTCTCAGTTTTCTACTAAGTTCGAAATGAAATATCTTGGTGCAGCAAGGTATATTCTGGGGATGGAGATAACCAAGGACAAGAATAGTAGAAAACTTTGGCTCAGTCAGAGTAAGTATATCAAGACTGTTCTAGAGAGATTTTGCATGAATGATGGCAAACAACTAGTTGTTCCAGTTTTGCATGGAACGAAGCTATCTGTTGAAGACTGCACAAAATCTCCTACTAAGATGGAGGACATGACCAGTGTACCCTATGCTAGTGTGGTTGGAAGTCTTATGTATGCAATGGTTTGTACGAGGCCAGACATTGCCCAAGCAGTGGGAGTACTTAGTCGGTTTATGGCTAATCCTGGAAGGACACATTGGGATGCGGTGAAAAGAGTATTTATATATTTGAAGGGCACTTTAGAATATGCTTTGTGTTACCATGGGAACTTGGTTGAATCACAGAGGAATCTCAGCATTCAAGGCTATGTGGATTATGATTGGGCAGGGGACATTGACAGCAGAAGATCCACCAATGGATATACTTTCATGTTGAATGGTGGTGCAGTGAGTTGGATGAGTAAGCGGCAGGTTATAGTCACTTTTTCCACTACAGAGGCAGAATACATGGCAGCAACACATTCCTGTAAAGAAGCAGTTTGGTTAAATCGTTTGTGTTCTAACATTGGTTTTGATGCAAGGAAAATAACTATTTTCTATGACAGTTAGAGTGCAATTTATCTGGCAAAGAATCCTACTTTCCATGCCAGGATGAAACATATAGATGTATAGTATCACTTTGTACGAGATATGGTGGAGGATGGAAAGGTATCATTAGAAAAAGTGGATACTTTGGAAAATGTTGCAGATGCATTGACAAAGCCAATGAGCACAGACAAGTTCAAGTGGTCTGCCAATTTGATGGGCCTTAGTGCCCATGAATTTTAGTAGTTTTGTTGTGCTCTGGAGGTGCCTATGTGATCTTCATCAAGTGGGAGATTGTTGGAAATATGTGCCTCAATCCCACAGGTTGAAACCTCTAAGAGAGCCAAGTCGGTGTGACATGCTCTATGTCTGGCTGACTAGTAGTTGAAACCTTGTTGAACAGTTCTAGTCACTGTGACCTTGCTTCTATCTTTCTGATTGGTGTTATCGCTGTGACCTGTGGCATTCGTTGTAACCTTCTACCGAATGGAGATCTCTAGCTGACAGGCCACTCTTATCGTATATCAGGGAGACTCTGGATGACAAGCGGTGTCAGGGAGACCCTGGGCCGAAAGGCTTATCTCGGTATGAAGTCTTATCGAGTTTGCATGTCTCACCGACAGGGTGTTACACATGTGGTCATCAGAGTAACTCATATGCTTCGGTATGAAGTCTTGTCGATATGGAGATGTCTCGCCAATAGGTATTCTTTTGGAGTCTTCGGGGTAACACAGAGGCTTTGCTATGAACTCTTAGCGATGGAGAGAAGTCTTGCCGACTGATGTTTGATGCTCGGTATGTCTTAAGACTTCGGAGTAACGTCTCAGCGATAGTGATAAGTCTT
The DNA here is from genome assembly GCA_007258455.2 of Sequoia sempervirens. Taxonomy (NCBI): domain Eukaryota; kingdom Viridiplantae; phylum Streptophyta; class Pinopsida; order Cupressales; family Cupressaceae; genus Sequoia; species Sequoia sempervirens. The sequence continues at coordinate 18,248 of VDFB02275669.1, forward strand.
GGTGATAGATAAATACTTCGGGATAACTTGTGAACCTCGATATGAGCTCCTGGTGAAAGCGATAAGTCTTGCCGATTGTTGAATGTTTCGATATAACATAAAGGCTCGGTATGATCTCTCAACGAAAGTGATAAGTCTTGGCGATAGCAATACACGTGATGATCATCGGTATGAGGTCTTGGTGACAAGGAAAAGTCTGAGCGATAACTTTCTGAACTCGGTAGAACCTCTTGCCGATAGTGTTGACTCTTAGTGATATCGATTGTTGGATTTGTTGGCATCGGGGAGACATGATTAGTGTCTCACCAACATGCCAACACAGGTTGAACGCTTTGACTGAGTGAAGACCATCCTACGTGGCTTGTGTTCAACCAATTAGGAAGCCGAATGGGAACCACTAGTAGTTGGACTATTCTAGTCGTTACTAAGAGGAAGTTTGACAGACTGGAAGCAGCATGGATATACTCAGTGATTGTAGATTGTGATCGGTTCGATGGTTCGATGAATAGATGTGTGAAGAGTTCGAATGGTGATCAGTGTGAATTCAATTTTGAGAGCATTGTAATGTGAATGTTTTGTAGCAAGATTGATCATTGTGAATGCTGTTGTAAATTGACATCAGAAAGATAAGTTTGATCTTTGTATGTAATCTTTATTACTGTAATACAAAGTGACTTCTCTTGGTGTGGTGGGTTTTTCTCCCGTAAGGGTTTTCCCACGTATATCTGGTGTTCATATGTGTATGATTAATTCTTTGTTTCTGTTATCTCTTTCAAGAGCATCTTAATTGGACTGTAATTGTAAAATTTAAAAGGTATCTTTGCATTCTTTCTTGAGGTTTTGACGTTAGGAGAGTTGTTCCACACCTTAGCTTTCCTTACACTTTTCCTATTTTGTATTCTATGACAAATTCTGCTAGACAAACATTTTCCAATATTTGAGGGTTTGCAATATAATGGTCAATTAAATTTTTACAAGCAACATTTTGTGAATCATTTGGGTCATTTTTTAGCTATGTGGAATTTTTCAAAATAAATGTATAGTTTTCAGCAGTTGATGTGTCTATGAATATGCATTTCCTTGAACAATAGTTAAGAGGAAGTGAAAGCACAATGTGTACAGCTTGCTGAGTAGACATTTGTTGTAGATTGAGCAAAGCATTGGCAAGTTTTGTTATCATTTTAACTGCATCAATGTTATGTTCTTTGTGCTCTGTGCATATTTTTTTAAATGCATTTGTTATTGAGGCATTGCATTTTGTCATGTATGAGCTACAATACATTGTTGCAGCATATGCATTTAAAATGAATTGTGCATCTGTATTTGCTTGCTATAGATGAGGAATTCTTTTACAAAATGTATTGTTCCAAATGTGAGCTGGCTCTATTTTCAAAAAGATTGTTGGTCTAAGCAACGTAGATTGTATGGCTAATATGTATTCTTCTTCATCCATTCTTATGTTCAGTAGGAAATCCTCAAAAGATGTACAACAATCATAACTTGAACATTCTAAAGTGGATCTAAGTTTTTCAGCCAAATACATGTTTCTTTTTTCGTCGATGCATGGTTCAAGAATTCTTATTGTTTTCATTGGTGGTTGTGGAAAACCAAAGCGACATTTTTTTTTTTGGTCTTGCCACACAGTTTAGTATGGTGATGTATGTGTATTTTAGCCATTTTTTCATTTAAAGTTTCAGTATTGCAAGTTATGTATTTGTCTACAAAATTTTCAATACTAGTATTAGTATCTTTTCCATATGTAGGTGCACCTTTAACGCATAGCATGAAATGGCCATGTTCATTTCCTCAATTTTGGAATTCTGTAACTGAAAAGTAGTCCAATACCTTTCCAAAAAATGTCTCATCTGAGCATATTAATTGTTTCATTGCATTAATCATATGTTTGTAATAGAAAGTACAAGTGGTTGGATCCTTTTTAATCAAATAGGTAATGTCAACTTCATTAAGTAATTCTTCCTGGTTTTTTGTTGATTTTTTTTGTCTGAGATGTGTTGATGATGCATATTTACTAAACTTGGACACTAAATCTATTGACTTATCCTCCACAATTTGTTTTCTCATGTTAGTAATTGTTTTTGAGTGTTTACATTGGTTAGTACATTGTTCCAATGGCTTTCATTTTTTGGAAACAAGTGGTTCAAAATTTCCATTCAAACGGTTTTCATCATGGAACAAAATAGAATATGTAGTACTTCCTGAATCTTCATTGAAATTCAAGTACTTTACTTTTCTAGTTGACGACCAAATACATATTTGGATACCTAACCACTTTGCTAGCTATTTAATACAAATTTGGTCACCCCAAAGGCCATATTCTTTACAATTTGGTTTCTTAACTACAGATAGGTGCATACATTGTAAGTTTGTATTAGCATCAACAATTTGATGCAATTCATTCAATGTTTCAGGATTTAGCTCATGTGTATATGAAAACAAAGTGTCATCGTCATTTTTTGCTAGGAAATCAAGAAAGTAATCAACCATACCATTTTGCAATTCTATGGAAGTGAAGTTCATATGTAACAAATATTACAAAGAGTCAAAAAGACAATCCCCTATGTTGTATACAAATGGACTTATTCTAAAAAGATTATTATCTTTCAATACTTCATCTATTGTTCATTCTTCTTTTTTATTCATTGGTTCATAACTTTTTACATCTATGATAGTATGCAATTATTTTTTTGATTAGTTAACCATTTGCTCACAAGCTTATGAGTAGGGTTGACATGTAAGTCTGATTTCTTACCCAAGATGGTGAACATCACCCCAAGTTATGAACAACCATACAATTACATGCAGAAGAATCACAAGAATGAAAAGAATGGGGAGATTAAGGTTGCAGAGGATGTCATTGATTAGGAGAACTAACACAATAATAACCGGTATCAGTAAAGGGAAAATAGAGATATAACATCATGAAAAAAAGATACTTCATACTAAAGCTAATAAAATATTGTTGCAAACAAAATTATCCATAATGATGATAATAGCTCTCATGCATGATGCATTCAAATTATTTTATTAGAAATTAGAATAATGGTCATCAAAAAAGAGAATGGTGATAAGAGATGGCTCTCAGATTGTAGAAGAAACTAAAATCATTAATCAAAGATTAACAACATTTTAAAAAATTACAATATGATGATTTTCTTTTTTAACTTCTATTCTATACTGTTGAATCTTGTATAAAGAAAAATTAGATCTTAGCAGCAACACCTTCCCCTTGAGGTAATGGCTTAGTAATTTTTATTTAAACTAAAACTATCTTGTTTCATTTTCACTAATTAGGATTTGGGTCTCTTGTAAAAGAGACCCATCTTAGTTCACCGCATTAAAGCCACTAGACTCGGCTTAATGAAGATTTTATTTTTCATTAAGTAAAGCAGACAAACTTTTAACCTCAGGTGATTAATTGGGCTCCCTTTCCACTGGGGTTTGAACCTTTTGACTGATGATAATCCAAATCTATTTACTCAATAGAACTTAACTATAGGAAAGAGAACAATACAAGCATTTGATGTTTTTTCCTAAGTTTGTGGGATTTTTCAATGGATGTAGTGTGAAGGAATGTTGCCTAGTTAATGTTAAAATTTGGGCCATAAATTATAATACTTGTCAACTAATTCCAGACAAAGAGATCACTAGCTCATCTACTAGCTTTTGTCAAAAGGTGGTCCTTTCAATGTATTCACTCCTAGAGTGATGGCATTCATTGACCCCTTAAAATACCTGCTTTGAACCAAGTAGTAATGCATATTGACATTCATGCAAAACAAATAATATTAAGAGAAAGTAGTTTATTTAATAAACACAGTTGGTGGATACCATACAGTAACTAACACATTAGAGCATTCTAAAATGTTGATTCATTTCCAAATAGAGGAGCAAATACATTAGGCCATGCCAACAATGATAATAAGGCACAAAACATCTTCAATAAAAAAATTAAAATATACGAATAAACAACACTAGGTAATGGGAAAAACTTGTCCCAAATAAAATGATCACACACTATCATCTCATGGAAGTGGGTGGGTAAGAGTTTTCAATTATGAGAAAACCTAGTTCTAATCACAAAGCTAATCTACAGAAATTGCAAGGAAAGAATGTCAATTGGAGTTCTCAAATTAGGATATGCAAACAAAAATACTTTATAAAACATGACCCAAAATTAAAAACCTAAAATAACACCAAAAATAATTCCTCTAGGGGAGAGGACCCAGTAGTTGAACACCCTAACTTCGCGCTTCTCAAAATCCTACATGGAAATTTCAAATCAATCCCAATTTTTTACAATAGCTTACTTGGCAAGTCCCTTGCTCATAACTAAGGTTTCAGGGCCACCTCATCAAATATGATGCCACATCAACATTTTTTTGTCAAGGTGTCCAAAAAGGCCCAAAAAAAAGTGAGACCTATATTTGTGCATCTACATCATGTTTTATTGGGAACTAATGTGGCATCACATGATTTGTTGCTTTTTAGATCTAAGGAATACATTTCATTTAATTATGGGTAGTCATCATCAACACTAACAACTTTAAAGTCACAACTATTGGTCCAATATTGTTAAAAATATTGGACATTATATAAAAAAATGCTATAACAACTATTGCAATGTGCAATGCATGAAAATCTAAGGGTCTGTGCATACATTAATGAAACAAATGATAGTGCTAATAGGAAAAATAATACATGATAGGAGGTATACAGAGTTTTGGTCAAAGGTCAGTGTATGGACAACTACAAAGGGATAGTTACACAGTGACAATCATGACAATGGTTTCCAAGGTTAAGGGGGCGATGAGGGAACATCCATTTCAAGGATGCAGTTTTGAGGACAGTTGCAATATGAGTGTCTCCCACTTACTACAACAGAACAAAATTAGAAAGAAAAAGGTCGATATATATTGGCAAGATGACATAGTATCATTTAGAGTAGATTCAAAGGTCTTGTTTGTTGTTGTTAATCTTGGAGAGCATGACTTATGGCCTGAGCAGTATGTGCTAGAGAAGGGTCATGTTGAGGATGGAGAAGATTCTCAAACTAAGTGCATATGAGTTGTGAAAGTGGCGGATTCAAAATAGCACACTGCCCTAGTAAGGTAGTAGAAACCTGTGACATGGCCAAGATATAGATCAAAGTGTCAAGGGTTGATTGAAGTGCAAGATAGGACTGTTATCAGAGACCAACAAATGACCAAA
>VDFB02275670.1:0-14026 GCA_007258455.2 Sequoia sempervirens
TGGAGGCAAGGTGTAAATCTCAAGGGACGTTTCAATAGACTAAATCCTTATAGTATCCAAAATAAGCAATATGAGTATCAGGGGTGAACAAAATAGCCATTTACTAAAGGTCTAGACCATTGTATTTATGTAGAGCTTGGATTTAATTTGATTAAGACTGTAGAAATTCTAAAAGAAAAGGCATTATTTATTAAATGGGCTGGAGAATGGCCATCCCTAAGCAAAGTAAGAGAGTATTGTGACAAGAACTTGGGAAAGATACTAAGATAAACACCTTACCAAATGGCTTCTTCCTACCAGCTGTGATTTTTAAGAGGAAGATATTGGATGGAGGGCCTTTGATGATAGGTGGATATGGCTTTTATATAGAAGATTAGGAACCTAACTTCAATCCATTAAAATAAGAGATCATAGAGGTGTTAGTTTGGTTATGATTATACAACTTACCTATTGAATATTGGGACTGGAAAACCCTCAAATGTATTAGTGACCAAATAGGGACTTTTATTTTGGTGGATGAAAGTGTTGGAATTGATTCTCATTGATGTCAAAAGAGAATGAGAGATTGTTAGAATATTGTCATTGATTTCAAAGACGAGAAGAGAACTTTTTCAATAGAAGAAATTGTATGATTGACAAAGGCCAAAGACCACTAATCAATGTTTGAAGACCAAGTAAAATCAGATTGAGAAGAGTGGATAAAATATGAAGTGTGTGAGTGGAGAAACAAAAGATATATCAATAATGAATGAATCATATCAATGATGAAGTAAATTAAATTCAATAAAGGAATAAGGGAATGAATAGAAGATATATTATGAAGCACTTATTACATGATAAATTAATTAATTAATTAATTAATTATCAATTTTAACCAAAGTCACAAAGGTATGGTGAAGGGTTGTGTCTTATGATGAGACAAGATATATAAGAGAAGTCATTCCATGAGATGTTTTGATTATATGTAAAAAACGGGTTTTGAATGGACCTAAAACCATTTACAACAAATTTTGAATGGACCTAAAACCATTAAAAAGAATATTTTAATGGGGATCTGAAACCCACACAAAAAGACCAAGTTGCAAAAGCATAGAAAAAAGACAACCAGTAGTGAACCAAAGGCATATTATAAAAGAAAAAACATGAATACACACATCTACACCAATAGAAAAGATTGTAACGGGATCCTCAACCCCAAAACAACCAATTACACAAGAACATGCATCGAAGAACCACCTGAAACGACCAAGTAACCATTAGCCTGTAACAGCTAGACTACAACACAACACTTATTAGCACCAACCAATAGCACACTTCCTAAAACATCTAGGTAACCATTAGCCTGTATTAGCCAAACTACAACATGACACTTATTAGCACCAACCAACGAAACCAAACTCCCCACCTCAATAGGAGAGTTAGGAATTAGAGTAGAACACCAAGAGACCTCCCAACCACACCAGTAGGGAAAAGGAAACCTCTTGCAGCACCACCAAACCTAAAGATCCGAATCAAACTCCACCTCAAAAGGAATACGCTCCCCTCTATAGGAGTAGATTCCATGAAGAACCTTACCAAAACTATAGCCAAACTGTAACAAAAAACAACTCCACCTCCATAGGAGCACAAACCACCTCCAAAGGTGTTGTAACATCAAGGACCAACAACAAGGAAAGCACCTCCACAAATACACAAACCCCAACTCTACCTCTAAAAGAGAGGGCTCCACCTCCATAGGAGTAATCTTCACCTCAATAAAAGACTCAGACTATAGAAAAGGGAAGAAATCCATCCAACCAATAGCAAGAAACTCCATGACAACTACCGGCAACTCGAAAACATGGCCCAACAAGAGACGCATAGGGATAAACCCAACCACCCCACAAGGGGGGAGAAAGAGCACACAATTAAAGAAAAAATTCTTCACAAAAGCAAGAAAAAAAGAAATAGAGAACACCTTAGCCACCATCCAAGAGAGAAGAAACTTATGTGCACCAGAAAACACCAGCCTCCCTTCCCAGAGAAGAGTAGCACCCCTACCTAGAAAAACAACCAACACCAACAAAGAGATAATGGGCCTCAAAAGAAGGACAAGGAAAGGAAATCCTCCAAACAAAGAGAGTAGAGAGTTGGAAAGATATTGAAGACCAACCTCCAACCCTACATGCCAGTCAGGGTTTGATACATGCCAAAAACTATCCACAACCAACTCCACCAGAGGAAAACCAACAACCTTAACCCCAAGCAATGAACACACCCACACAGAGGCATAGAGGCCCCTAAAGAGCCAGAGAGAGCCCAAAAAACTTGAAAAAAGGGAAAGAGGAGACGAGGCACAACAAGAGAAATATACTTCCAACCCTACATGCCAGTTAGGGTCTGAGATCGGGCCACCATTCTCCTCCAAAAATCCCTCATCAAGAACTCCAAGCACTACAACCAGCACCAACACCAACAAAGAGATAAAGGGACCCGAAAGAAGAAGGACGAGGCAAGGAAAGCCTCCAAGCAAAGAGAGTAGAGGGTTTTCAAGACAATGAAGAACACCCTTGAACCCTACATGCCAGTCAAGGTTTGAAACATGCCAAAAACTTTCCACAAACAAATCCACCAGAGGTAGACTAGCAACCACATCCCCAAGCAATGAAAGCCCCCAAACAAAGGCATAAAAGCTCCAAAAATGCCAGAGAAAAATAGGAAAACCTGCAAACAAAGAAAGAGGAGAGAAGGAACAACAAGAAAAAAACACTTCCAACCCTACATGCAAGTCAGGGTCTTAGATCAGGCCACCAAACTCCTCAAACAACCCATTAGCAAGAGCTCCCAACAAGGAGTATCTCGGAAAAACCCCACAGGGAAAATGCAATAGCCAGACTTGAAAAATAGCTCCCTAGCAGGAAAATGACAACACCCAACACCAATCCACAGCATCCTAGAAGGATTTCAACAACAAATAGATCCACAACAATGCATCCTAGGCCAAAAACAACAGCCAACACCACTCCACAACAACCACATAGAACAACACCGACAACAAGCAAGGAGAGCCCACACAAAAAGGGAGTAAAGAGCAGACAAAACAATAAAGTTCAACAAAAGACCTGACATGCCAGCCAAAGTCAAAGGATAGCTAGAAACTCTCCACAAACCTCCCAGCCACAAACAAACCAAACCGCACACTTAATTCCAAAAATTGAACCAGAGCCACAGTAAAATTAGGCACCCCCTCAAAAAGAGAGAGTAACGAAGCATTGTCATCATCATCATCTGATTTAGAGATGTTATGTGTGGGAAAGTTTTATCATTCAAGAATGAGTGAGGAATGAAAAAGGGGAGGAAGTGAAAACAAAGATTTTGACACTTGAATGTCTTTCTAGCCCTTCTAGGGTTTTTCACCTAAAAGGGGAAAGAATTGGCCAAAATGCAATGTAAACATTCAAAGATTAATGTGATGTGGGTGTAATGTGCCTAGATGAGATGATCTAAATGAAAGTAATTGATAAAATAGATTGATTATGTATACAAAACTAAGAAATGCAAAGTGTTTGAAAACACAGTGTTTTATGCAAAAATGAACTAGAAGTATGAACAAGAACAAAATTTAATGAAACTGAATGAGGTGCACCTGGAGCTTGAAATATGATGTTGGAAGGTTCTATAATGTTTAAGATATCATTCTTGAAGCCCACTGGGACTCATTCGCCACATATGGCAAATTAGTCTTGTTTCTGGTAAAATCTGTCGGAACAAGTTTCGGGATGCAAGGAACATAGAACTTCATAAAACACTTTTTCTAGCCTGGAAATGGGACTCATTCACCATAGATGGTGAATTAGTCCACCTACAAATTTTTGAAAAGTCAAAGGTTAACTCTATGGGTCCTGGTCTGCACTTTTCTGCCTGATAGCTTGCTAGATCTGAATCTAGAAAATTTGACATGAAAGTGGTCTCCAAGCTTCAAATAGGGTTATGTTGACTTTGATGACTTTGCAACACCTTTTGACTCTTTTCTCCTCGAAAAATCTACCTACAAGACCTGCAAACACACATGCAAAGAGGGGGAAAAGGGTTAAGGGTTAGAGTATAGGGGTTTTCCTTGGTTAAACCCCAATTTGGTAATCAAACCCTTGATAATGAAGTTCAAAACGTTAAATGCACTAATTTAAAAACAACACAAAATCGCCAAACCCCACCAAACCCCTCAAGGCCGCCGCAAGCCCAAAGACATGCCGTCTACGCTCTGGAAATGCCTGATTGAAGAATGGGGCAGAGTGTTTTGGGGCCATTTTGCGATGAATGTATGAATACTTGAATATTGAGTGGAATGGATGGAATAAGTTAAAATGAAAGGAAATCATCACATATTTATATATTAATTCCACTCCCAAAACAACACCGCCCAATCCCAGGTCCTTTGGTGAACAAACCGCCGCTAGAATTTTCAGTTTCAATTTTGATTTCTATGCCAAAGTAGGTAAATCATCCTAAAATCCGAAAATACTGGTCCCACTCAAGGTATGTGGAATGGTGTTGGAATTAAGTTGTCTTAAATGATGTTTGTTGGGTTTACATATCTTAAAAAGCATACCGCACTAAGGTTTGTGGCGCATGTGCCAAAGCCACAGTGCCAGCACTTGCCGATCACGTCCGCGTGTTTTCACGGTACGCTACCACAAACACTCAAAGCCTGACCCGGCGCGACAAAACGACATGGCGATATTAAGAGTTTTAGTGGTGTCAAAATGGGTTAACATTCTAATAACACTTTATAAGACATTTATAGGTGTCTTTGATTCATAAGATTAAGACTCCACGGAATGTGCGGGCCAGCGGTAGATGGTAACATTGGGCAAAGGCAATAACTGCCAATAAGTATTGGTTAGAGGGCTGCAAACAAGAAGTGAAGGGTCACTTCTCCGTCCAAAAGGCTGCCCGTTTGCTGCGCGGAATCAGAACATGTAGCAATTTGAAGCAATGGGAAAAGAGGAATATAGATGAATGAAGTGAATGAATATTATTAATTAAATATTTGGTTAAGAATAGTAAAGAGACATGTTGAAGAGCTATGACTATTGAAGAATAATAAAATAATAGAAGATCATTCAAAGGTAGCCATTAAGGAGAAATAAAAAGGAGAAAGAAAAAGTACTAAAAGGGAGAAATTAGTCTTAACAAAAAGACATATCCTTTTAAAGAGTGATCTCTTTTCAAAGAGATGCAACTCTTCATTGAAATGTATAGATATAAATAAATGTGTATGGAATAGAAAGGAAGATCTATTAAGAGAGAAGTGTGTGGAGGATTAAAATATATTATTGTGGATATGTGTTAAAATGCAGCAATTAGTCTTAACAAAAATACATATTCTTTTAAAGAGTTATATCTTTTCAAAGAGATGCAACACTTGATTGAGATGTAAAGATATAAACAGATGTGTGTGAAATAAAAAGGAAGATATATTAGTCAAGAAAGATGTGTGTGGAGGATAAAATATATATTATTATGGATATGCATGAAAATACAATGATCAAGTTTGAAAATGCAACAATTATTATTTAAGAGGAGTCATCGCTATTTGAAGGGTCATTATCTTTGAAAGGATATATCTCTTCATAGAAATATGAAGATATAAAAGGGTATAAGAAATGTGTGAGAAGTGTGGAGTAAATGTAATATCATACAAGAAAATTAGTGAAGAAGGGAAGTGTGTGAGACACAAAGATATATCATTCAAGAACAAGAATATTTAAGAAGAATATGCATATTTGTGTATGAATATTTAAAAAAGAGAATATATGCAGATTTGTGTGTGAATATTTTGAGGAGAATATAAAAGAAGATCATTAAAGGCTATTTTTAAAGAATATTTATTCTCAAGAAGACAAGATTCTATTGAAGAGGTTGGTGCCTTGTATCAAAGAGATTTGTATCTCTTACTAAGTTGGTGCTCAGTTGTGGGGATTGGTGTCTCCAGAAGGTTGGTGCCTAAAACTTCTACAGATGGGGATTGGTGTCTCCAGTGGGTTTGTGCTCACAAATTGTATAAGATTGGATTGGTTTCTCTTGTGCGTTGGTGCCTACAAAGATTGTAAAATAGATCTATATAAAAAAGCAATATTTTGTTGTAGTTTTCTCCCATAAGGGTTTCCATGTAAATTATGTGTTCTTCTCATGCTACATAATTTGTAGATATTATGTGAATTATATTGTTCAATTTACATTATTGTGGATGTTGTTTAAAAAATCAAGAATTTTCTTATACCGATTCACCCCCTCTCAATATAAGTGTGTGTTGAATAATTGGTATCAAAGTAGGTTTCTTTGAATAGTCTAAATACTAGAAGGTGGATCTTAAGAGCACACATGGAAAGAAGAAAATGAAATAATGGAAAAGGAAATATCAAATAGAGCATTGATCAACAAGCACCAACAAAACCAAATGAGTGATTATATAGAAATAAGAAAATATGATGGGGTGACAAATGGAACACATATGGCTATAGAAATGAAAGGTGAGGAGAAAGAAGAAAAGGATTCAAAAGAATATGATGAGAATTTTGATATGAACTTATAAGAAGAAGAATATGATGAAGATGAAGGAGTAGTTTATTTGGAAGAACTTATTTCTTCCCTAGGAAAAATCAAGAGTCTTAGGAAAAAGAACAGGCAACAAAAGGAGACAATTCAAGAGGATAGTGAATTTAAATAAAATTTGTCACATGATCTTAAATAATCCAAAAATATGATCATTGATCTAAAAATTCAAATTGAAGAAGGGAAAAGGATTGAATAAGAGGTGAGAATCCATTTGAAATAAAAGGAAAAAGGTTGTGAGAGGTTAGAGTTTGAGATAGTTTTCTCGAGAAAGGAACTAGAGAATACAACTTTTTAGCTAAACAAAAGCCTAAAATTTGAGAAGAATAACAAGACCCTAGATGATATCATTAATGAACAAATATAATCATTTAATCAGATAGGTCTTCGATATAATTAAAATACAAATACAAATAAAGAAGACTCCAAAGAGGAACCAAATAAGTCAAATGAAGAAGAACCAAAGAGGTATGTTGAAGCCCTAAAAATCCCTATCAAAGGTGGAAGAAACAAGAAGAAGGAGAGTAAAGCTCCACAAGAAAAAAACACTCCTCACAAAGACAAAAAGGACAAGAATACATTCAAAAGATCTTTCCCTCCAAGACAATCTCATATGACCAAGTTCAAAAGTTCCTTTTATGGCTATTGCTTTTCATTTAATCATGTTTTGGTTATAAAGAAAGATATTATAGAGCACATGTGAGATATAATTATGGTTGGAACAAAAATAAAAGTTCTTATGGGTGGAAAAAATGGAACTATAACTCATTTTCTCCATTAGTATATTATAATAGAATATGCTACAAATGTAACAACTATGGGAATAAAACAAGATTTTGTAGAATTTTTCTTATAGAACTTAAATAGAGCAAGAAGAAGGAAACCATGGTAAGAAAAGGAAAGAACATACTAAATTTTGGAAGAGTAAGCAAGAGCAAGAGGAGAAATCTATACTTGTGCAAACTGCACTTCATGCATAAGAGGTGTCACTAAGTTCATGAGGAGAAGTACATATTCAAGGGAAGTTGATTGTTACATAATATTTTAGCTCTGTGGAGAAGAAAATTAAGAGATAGATCAATTGATGAAGATTATTTGGGAGTTATAGGAAAAGGAGAATGATGCCATTGATTTCAAATGACCTTCTTCATTTAGCAACCATGGATAGAGAAGGAAGAGTTGAAGATGTGTAGAGAAAAATGAGATAGCTAAAAAAACTCTTGATTTGTTAAATTTAAGAAGATGATCCAAATTAGTTTTGGACAACTATAGAGAAAATATGTTAACAAGCAATATAGAAACAAATAGTGTAGTGGAGAAAGTGGGAGCATAAGATAATCTTCGATAGGAGGAGAAGAATATTCTTATTGCAATAGATGTGAGTATTGACCACAAATTATATGAATGGATGTTTATGATCCTCCATCTATGGATAAAAGTATGTTACATCCCTTTTCCATTGATGTCAAAGGGGGAGAGTTAGAGAAATAGAGGGAATTATGTTTGTCCTCAATGACAAAGGGGGAGATTGTGGGAATTGATTTTCATTGATGTCAAAAGAATATGAGAGATTGTTAGAATATTATCATTGATGTCAAAGGTGAGAAGAGAACTTTTTCAATAGAAGAAATCATTTGATGGACAAAGACCAAAAGAAACTAATCAATATTCGAAGACCAAGTAAAAATCAAGTTGAGAAGAGTGGATAAAAGATGAAGTGTGTGAGTGGAGCAACAAAACATATATCAATGATGAAGTAAATCAAATACAATAAAGGAATAGGGAATGAATAGAAGATATATTATGAAGCACTTCTTACATGATAAATAAAATAATTAATTAAATAAAGATTAGTTTTAACCAAATTCAAAAGGGTATGGTGAAGGTTTGTGTCTTAATATGAGATGAGATATATAAGAGAAGTCATTACACGAGATGTTATATGTGGGAAAGTTTTTATCATTCAAGAATGAGTGAGGAATAAAAAATGGGGGTGCCATTAATTGGTCCAAAGAAAACTAAAATGCACTAGAACGTGAAGACCAAACAAGACGAACATAAAAGCGTACGAAGTGAAATGAACATTACACCAGCATCCCGCTACATATCTCAAGACATTTCCAAAGAAGCAACTAACAAGAACAAGAAAACAATAGAAGATCATTCAAAGGCAAATCCATTATGAGAAGAAAGAGAAGTAGGTATAGGTAGTAGAAGTTCTATCAGAGACTTTTAGTTATTCTTTGTTATATTTCAACCTCACTCGAGACGCAATTACAACAGATGTGTGTGGAATAGAAAGGAAGATCTAGTAAGAGAGAAGAGTATGGAGGATAAACTTATATATTATTGTAGATATGTGTTGAAAGGAAGAAATTAGTCTTAACCATAATACATGTCCTTTTAAAGAGTTATATCTTTTCAAAGAGATGCAACTCTTCATTGATATGTAAAGATATAAATAGATGTGTGTGAAAAAGATTTAGGAAGATCTATTAGTCAAGAGAGAAGTGTGTGGAGGGTGAAATATATATTATTATTAATGTGTGAAAAGACAACAATCAAGTTTGAAAAGGAAACAATTATTATTTAAGAGGAGTCATGACTATTTGAAGGGTTTTTATCTTTGAAAGGAAATATCTCCTCATGTAAATATGAAGATATAAACTTGGGTGTAAGAAATGTGTGAGAAGTGTTGAATAAATGTAATATCATACAAGCATATTTGTGAAGAAGGGAAGTGTGTAAGACATAGAGATATGTCATTCAAGAACAAGAATATTTAAGAAGAAGAATATATGTAGATTTGTGTATGAATATTTAAGAAAGAGAATATATATAGATTTGTGTGTGAAGATTTTGAGGGGAATATAAAAGGATATATTTATTTTTCTGACTACAGGAATAAGGTAGGCCCCCTATAAACTACAGTGTGCCTGGTAAACTTTTTTCACGTGATTGGTGATGCTGATGTGACACGCCCTCTAGTACCACAAGTACAAAGGGGAGACTAGATGTTGTGACCTCTTGTCTGCAATAGGATTCGTTAGCTAATCGAGCTAGGACGTCCGCCCATAAAAGGAGATAATTAAAGGCTATTTGTATAGAATAAGTATTCTTAAGAAGACAATATTATATTACAGAGGTTGGTGCCTCATATTAGAGAGGTTGGTGCCCCATATTAATGAGGTTGGTACCTCAATCAAATAGATTGGTGTCTCTCATTGAGTTGGTGCTTAGTTGTGGGGATTGGTGTTTCCTACAGGTTGGTGCCTACAAATATTGGAAAAGAGATTTATATAAAAAATAATATTTTGTCATGGTTTTCTCTCGTAAGGATTTCCACATAAATTGTGTGTTCTTGTGTTGCATAATTGTTAGATCCTATGTAAATGATATTGTGAAATTAATATCATTGTGGATGTTAGTTAAAAAATAAATAATTTTCTTACATTGATTCACCCCCCTATTAGTATAAGTGTGTGCTCATTAGAAAGGATAGAGAATAGAGATTTTAGTGTATATGTTAGCATATGCATAAATCTAAAACCCTTTCCCCCTCTTTTGACATAAATAGAATTGATATTAGAATAGGACATATGGCATCAAAAGGTCAAATTGGAGGAGATAGTGGAAATATGTAGAAAATGTAAGAAGCAGTGGAATGTGGCAGAAGAATTCCTAGTTAGAGAGGAAGGTTCGATGATAGGGAATGGTTCCTCAAAGGATTAGGAGAGAGATCCTAGGACCGAGGCTTTAAGAGACGCCTATAAGGGAGAATTAAAACATAAAGAGAATAATAATCTAGATGGGGCTGAGGATTTGAGGATAGTAGGAGTTAAAGGTGAGGTTTAGTTAGGTGACATAAACTTTGAGGTAGAAGAAGTTAACAATTGTTCAGAAACCACTTGATAAGAAATGGAGGTAGCTAGAGAGTAATCAATCTAGGGAGATCCAAGGGCTTGGAAACCATAGATTTAAGCTCGAGTAAAGATAAGTCATGTTAGAACCATTTTTGATGGATAGTTTTGAGAAGGATATCAGGTAATAGAGGAAAAAATAAATTACCAAGATACTATTTGTAAGCAATGAGGAGAATGATAAGGAGAATACCCCCCATGGATGAACAAAGAAATATATAGGATCAAAAGGAGATGAGGAGAGTACTTTTGAAGAAGAATAAGAAGAGGATATTGTGGTTGTAGGACTCTAAGCCAAAGTGAATTGAAATTAGAGAAGATCTATTTGTAAACAAAGAAATATAAATAGATGTGTGTGGAATAGAAAGGAAGATCTATTAAGAGAGAAGAGTGCACGAACAATAAACTTATATATTATTGTAGATATGTGTTAAAAGGAAGAAATTAATCTTAACCAAAAGACGTCCTTTTAAAGAGTTATATCTTTTCAAAGAGATGCAACTCTTCATTGAGATGTAAAGATATAAATATATGTGTGTGGAAAAGAAAGGAAAATCTATTAGTCAAGAGAGAAGTGTGTGGAGGGTGAAAATATATATTATTATTATTAATATGTGTGAAAAGACAACAATCAAGTTTGAAAAGGAAACAATTATTATTTAGGAGGATTCATGACTATTTGAAGGGTCATTATCTTTGAAAGGAAATATCTCTTCATGTAAATATGAAGATATAAACTTGGGTGTAAGAAATGTGTGAGAAGTGTGGAATAAATGTAATATCATACAAGCATATTTGTGAAGAAGGGAAGTCTGTGAGACACAAAGATATGTCATTCAAGAACAAGAAGATTTAAGAAGAAGAATATATGCAGATTTGTGTATGAATATTTAAGAAAGAGAATATATGTAGATTTTTGTGTGAAGATTTTGAGGGGAATATAAAAGGAGATATTTATTTTAAGACTACAGGAATCAAGTAGCCCTATAAACTGCAGTGTTCCTAGTAAATTTTTTTCATGTGACCGATGATGCTGGTGTAACACGCCCTCTAGTACCACAAGGATGGAGGGGAGACTAGATATTGTGACCTCTTGTCTGCAATAGGATGCTTTAGCTAATCTAGCTAGGACCTTCACTCATAAAAGGATATAATTAAAGGCTATTTGTAAAGAATAAGTATTCTTAAGAAGACAATCTTATATTGGAGAGGTTGGTGCCTCACATTAGAGAGGTCAGTGTCCCATATTAACGAGGTCGATACCTCAATCAAAGAGATTGGTGTCTCTCATTGAGTTGGTGCTCAATTGTGGGGATTGGTGTTTCCTATAGGTTGGTGCCTACAAACATTGTAAAAGAGATTTATATAAAAACTAATATTTTGTCATTGTTTTCTCTTGTAATGGTTTCCACGTAAATTGTGTGTTCTTGTGTTGCATAATTGTTAGATCCTATGTAAATGATATTGTGAAATTAATATCATTGTGGATGTTAGTTAAAAAATAAAGAATTGTCTTACATTGATTCTCCCCCCTCTTAGTATAAGTGTGTGCTCATTAGAAAGGATAGAGGATAGAGATTTTAGTGTATATTTTAGGCTATGCATAAATCTAAAACCCTTTCCCCCTCTTTTGACATAAATAGAATTGAGATTAGAATAGGACATATGGCATCAAAAGGTAAAATTGGGGGAGATAGTGGAAATATGTAGAAAATGTAAGAAGTAGGGGAATGTGGCAAAAGAATTCCAGGTTAGAGAGGAAGAATGGATCTGACTGGAATGGACTGAATGGAAAACAGAAGAATCCAGAAAACCAAAACCACTCAATAGGAAATGGAGGTAGCTAGAGAGGAATCAATCTAGGGAGATCCAAGGGCTTGGAAATCATAAAGTTAAGCCCACGTAAATATAAGGCCTGTTAGAACCATTTTTGATGGATAATTTTGAGAAGGATATCAGGTAATAGAGGTAAAAATAAATTACCAAGATACTATTTGTAAGCAATGAGGAGAATGATAAGGAGAATAACCTCCAAGTACAAATAAAGAAATATAAAGTATAGGATCAAAAGGAGATGAGAAGAGTACTTTTCAAGAATAATAAGAAGAGGATATTGTGGTTGTAGGACTCTAATCCAAAGCCAATTGAAATTAGAGAGACCCAGGCTAGGAGAGAAGGGTTAGAGAGGTCACAAATTGAACATAGCAAAGTTGGAAATTGCAAGAAGTGCTAAAAAATGAAAGTAAGATCAAGGAAGGGACTAACCTTTCACAAGTCATCATGAAGGCCTTATCATGGAATGTTAAGGGATTCAATGCCCCTAACAAAATATGCTTTATCAAATGACATATTGATCAAATGAAGCTAGATTTAATCCTTATACAGGAAACAAAGTTGGGAAAAGTTGGAGTAAACAGCCGGTTGATGTTAAAATGGTGATAATGGCAAGGTTTATTCGTTAAAGTTGAGGGTGTGTCAAGGGGATTAGGGATTTTTTGGAACCCAAATCACCTAACTATAGAAGGTATCTCAAAGAATCAAAATTGGCAATTGGTAAAAATAAGGTGTTTATCCCTAAGGGAACTAGTGTTCCTCTTGAATGTATATGGCCTAACAAGAACTAAAAAAGAGGTTTGGAATGGAATTTCAAGAATTTTGAAAACTTTGGATGATGAAAGAGTGGTGGTTTGTGGAGGCTTTAATGCAACAATGGATAGGTCAGAAAAGAAGGGAGGTATTATGAGGCTTGCACAAGTCCAATTGGATTTCCAAATTTTTGTGCTCAACAATCATTTGTAGTATGTGATTTCCAAAAATGACTCTTTTACATTGGAAAATAGAAGGAAAGGGTTTACAGGTATAGAAAATAGATTGGATATATTTTTTTGGCAAGAATTTGGAAGAATCTTCTTGCTACATATGAAACCTCTATTATTCCCTTAACAGGGTTGGATCATTTTTTGGTGTTACAATTTTTCCCAAATAGGGCATCTAATAGATACCCATTCAAATTTGAGAATGTGTGGCTCAGAGATAATTTTTTTAAAGATAAAATGACAGATTGGTGGAGAATGGCTCTAAAAATCAGAGGCTCAATATTATTCCAACTTCACAAAAAAATACATTTTTTCAAGGCATAGCTAAAGGAGTGGAGTAGATCGCACTTTAAGAATATTTTTTTAGGAAAAGAATGAAATTGAGGTTAAACTGGAAGATGTGAATGAAAGGGTGATCAAAGAGGGAATGAATGATATAACATATGAGCAAGAGAAAACATTGAGTGGTGAATACATGGAATTTCTAGCATGTGAAGAGATTTTTTTCCACCAAAAATCTTGTGAAAGTTGGTTGAAAGATGGAGATAAAAATACAAAATTCTTTGACAACACAACAAAAGTGAAATGAATTAGTAATCGAATTTCTGAGATAAATCATAAGGAGGGGAAGATGTTGTACACAACAAAAAAATATTAACAAGGAAGTAGTGAGCTATTTCCAAGATCTGTTAAATG
>VDFB02275671.1:0-38908 GCA_007258455.2 Sequoia sempervirens
GCAAATCATTTTGGTGAATCAAGAAGATCAAGAGGAAGAAGAAACCAGTGAAGTTGCAAAAGAGAGAACACAAGAGCCTAAAGTTCAAGAACACTTTAAGAAGACTCTGAGGTATGTAAGATTGAATCATTCAGAAGATCAAATTATTGGTGATAAGAGTAAAGGTATCTAGACTAGGAGAAAAATTGCAAAAGAATATTACTTGATTTCAAAGACTGAGCCTACTAGTGTGAATGAAGCATGCAAATATGAACATTGGGTTGAAGCAATGAAAGAAGAGCTACAACAAATTGAGAAAAATGATACATGTATTCTTGTTCCTAGACCTAAGGATAAAAATGTAATTGGATCTAAATGGTTCTTTAGAGAAAAATTGAATGAGCAAGGGGAAGTGGTTAGAAACAAAGCAAGACTAGTATGCAAAGGATATTCACAGATGGAAGGAATTAATTTTGAAGAAAATTTTTCCCCTATTGCTAGAATTGAAGCTGTGAGATTGTTTCTTGCTTATGTTGCTTAAAAAGATTACAAGGTTTATCAGATGGATGTCAAGTCTTCTTTTCTAAATGGTGAATTGGAAGAAGAGGTGTATATTGAGCAACCTAATGTATTTCAGTTGACTGATGAGGGTGATATGGTTTTTCAGTTGAAAAAAGCATTGTATGGACTTAAGTAAGCCCCTAGATCATGGAATGCCAGATTGGACAAGTATTTGTTGAAGCTTGGATTTAACAAAGGTACTGCTGATAGTAATTTGTATTTCAAGAATGATGATAAAGATTTGATTGTGGAAGTTTTTGTTGATGATATCATTTTTGGAGGAGATGATGGTTTGTGCATGAAGTTTTCTAATGAGATGAAGAGTGACTTTGAGATTTCGATGATTGGTGAGATGAAATTATTTTTGGGATTGCAAATTACTCAATTAGATAAAGGGATTTTTATATCTCAGTCCAAGCATGTGAAGGAATTGTTGAAGAAGTTTAGTATGGAAGATTCAAAGCTAGTTGGTACATCCATGGTGATCAGATGCAAGTTGACAATAGTAGATGATTCTCTAAAGGAAAATTGGACTAGATATAGATCAATGATTGGTGGATTGCTTTATTTGACTCAAACTAGACCTAATATCATGAATGTTGAATGTATTGTTGCTAGATTTCAATCCGATCCTAAGGAATCTCTATGATTGTTGTGAAGAGAATTTTTAGATACTTGAAAGGAACAACTGACTTTGATCTATTGTATGCTAAAGATGATGATCTTACCTTGAGTGCCTTTATTGATGCTGATTGGACAGGAGATATGGATGACAAAAAAAGTACTAGAGTGGTGGTACATTTTTCTTGGGTAAGAAGCTAATCTCATGGTTAAGTAAAAAGAAAAATTCCATTTCTTTATCTACTGCAGAGGCCGAATACATTGTTGTTGCTAACAATTATACTCAAGTATTGTGGATGAAGTAGATTTTGAAAGATATCAGAGTTGTGTATAATGAGCATGTTGCTATATTTTGTGATAATTCAAGTGCCATTAATATTTCTAAGAATTCGGTGTTGCATTAAAAAACCAAGCATGTATCTATCAAGTTTCACTTTTTGAGAGAAAAGGTAAGTGAAAAGGAAGTCATATTGGAGTATGTAACTACCAAGGAGCAGATTGTAGATATCTTTACAAATCCATTGCCTAAGGATAATTTTGAGTATCTTAGAGGGAAGTTAGGGGTGATTACCCCTCCTAATCAGAATTAAGGATGCATTGCATTGCATCAGTCTATGCATTTCATAATCATATCTTGTTTCGAATTGATGTTGTGGTGGCTGCTACTTAGGGGGAGTAGTCAAATGGTTTAAAAATTTAGATATGTGGTTCAGAGCTTAGAGATATTTGTCATTGATGTCAAAGGGGGAGAAGAGTAATGTGGAAAACTGGTGATCATCTAGGGAAAAGATCTTTGTGGGGAGAAGATCATGTGAAAGAGTTGAGGAGAAAAAGAGTCAAAACCTAAGGGGGAGAAAGTGTTAAGAGATAGTTGCATTGCTGATGTTTTTCACATCATGTGTTTCCATCAATGCCAAAGGGGGAGATTGTTGGATTTTTTAGAACCTGTGTTGTTGATATGTGGTTGTTATTGATGTCAACACTATTAGAATTAGTGCATTTGAAGCTTTATATATCAAAGATATTGAGAAAATTGTAATAAATGAGTTGCAGGTTGTTAGTGGTGAAGTGATGTTCTATTTGTCGATTAGTTTTGTACGTTGTTGATTAGAGGTTTTGGACTAAAGGGTTCGTTTCTAAGTGTATCTAGTTTATCCACGTTGAGATTTAGAAATTCACGTGAAGATTTGATCGAGTTATGAAGATTTGCATTCTAATAGTTTTTTTTGCTTCAATTGGTGCTTCTAATTGAAGATTATGATTCCAATTAGTTTAGTTGCTTCAGATTCTTCTCTAATGTTTCATAATGTTTGTGGATGTTTCTAGATTGTGCTCTATCTTTATTGAATTTTTAGATTGATCGTTGTGCTCATGGATGGTGATTTTCTCTTGCATGTTCATGTTTTTCTTGTTCTTGACCGACAGGGTGTTGAAGCGTGTTGTGGATCTTTGAGGAGAAATTAATTGAAGTGTTTTTGTGTTAGAAATGTTGATTTGGGTCTTCACTTTGTTGTGGCTGACCTTGGTTTATTTGCATTGAAAATTATCTATTGTTTTGGGCCGACAATTTGTATTCATTTTATTATTTCCTTGTGACTAACTTGTACCGAATGTAATTTCATGTTGCAAATATATACGAGTGATTGTTTATTCGAATAGAAGTGTGCAAGGGGGTGCTTCTATGTGTGTGTGTGAATATTGTTCAAATCATTTGATGGCAAAGAAAAGTGTGAAGAAAAGTGAAGATGAGTGAAGAAGTGTTCATGTGCTTAATCGACACTATAATCAGGAATTAGCAGATGCTATTTTCTTAGTTCAAAATCTGGATGGTTGTAATCTAAATATTTCAATAAGATAGTGTGTCTTCCTTTGTAATTGAGCATTGAGCTCTAGGAAATGTGCCTAAATGCATGTGCATTCCCCATTTATTCTTCTTATACTTCTAATAGGGTATAATCTTGTGGATTGACCTCCACCGTGGTTTTTCCCCTAATAGGGTTTCCACATAAAAATCTTGGTGTTCTATGTGTTTCTAATGTGTTGTTGATTCATGCTTTCATTAATATTGATCAGATATGAGAATAAGGATTAATAAGTTTAATAAGTTTGAAATTCGATGACAACTGATTCACCCCCCTGTCAGTTGTCTGCCCTTATGTTGCCAACATGTTCATCATTGATAGGAGGAGCTTGTGTAGGGGTGACAACAATATTCATGTTTTCTTAGACCTGTCCCATTTGATAATGTCCAATTCATTATTCTCAAACTATCAATGGCCAGACATCCGTCATTTGCATCGCAACACATGTGAAACTTGTATAAAGTAGTTGAAATAAGAAAACATGATTTTCTTGCATAAATTTAAGCATTTGAAAATGAAATTCACTTGCCATGGACAACCACTACATTGTGAGATAGTCTTTTTGTTAGTTTAGCAACCTTGAGGACATGCTTGCAACTGTTTCCCTATAGACTCCACTGGCAATCACAAACATATAGGTGGTGGCCAAATGTTCTAATCATGTTCTAGTTGCACAAACTCTAACTTTTGACCCGCTATCATCTAATTTGAGTGTCATCTAGAACACAATTAGAATCTGTAATTTCCTTTGCCCTCTCCACACTAGATAGAATATGTCTCATCTTATAGTTAGTGAAAAAGCCAAAATACTGCAAATTTTACTTTTTTCTATAGAATCCAGTTTCATTTTATATACAAGTGTATAATATAAATGGTACATTCACCTTTTGCATTTCCTTTTTCAATCACATAAGTATTAATTTTTGAGGGTGCAATAGTATGACTTGATGGTAGTATTTGTATCATGGCTAGCATGTGGGATTGTCTAAAGTTTTGGCCCACATGGCTACAAATTTAAAGGAAAATAAAATTAAACCTTAATGTGTTAGAGGTAACCTCATAATATGTGAAATTTCACAATACAATGAAGTGATAAAAATTTTAAATGCACCAATTCAACCATCTCCATTGCACTAGGTCTTCTTGAAGTATTCTAAAAACTAGGATTGATCCTTGAATTCCTCAAAAAAATTGTTGAAGAACTAAAGAGTGCATGCTAATTAGTATCATCCATGGTAGTCATGATCATCCAAAGTTTTCTAAATATGGGAATTGTACTCTCCTTGGCGAAATACTTATGTATTTTTTTCAGCTAACCCCTACAATGTGCCAAATGCATAAGAGCACGCGACATCCAAAAGTAGCTCAAATACAAAATACATAGGAAATTGTTGAAAACTAATTTGAATTAGAAGTGGCATTGAAAATAAAAATAAAATGACAAAGGGACACAAATGAACCAAAACATGCACATACTAGATGGCTTGAATTTTTGCACTGGTATCATTAGTCAAAAAGGTATTGATTGTCCAATATTGTTTGGCTTCTTTTCTACATGTATGCACCACAAATAGCCAGGCATAAATTTCCTCAATCTTGTTTTGTGGGGACATGACCAATGCAATGGTCACACCACTCTGTTGCTCATTGAAAACAAGAAAAGCATACAATTGGTAATATCGACATAAAAAGTTAGCATAGTCAATATCACATATAGAGCCAATATGATCATTGAAAATATAAAGTATTTGTTTCTCTTTGTAATGTCTTGTCCCATATTTGTTTGTGGAAAACATGGAATCCATTAAGATGATTCAATTGTGGGAGTGTCGAACCATCATCTCAAGCATCCATGGAGTCTAAATCCCCATAACAAAATGCATGGTGGTTCCATGGAACTGCTGAAAGAAAAATAACTTGTCCTTTTCTTGTGCACAACACATTATGATACTTGTGAAATCATAAGCATGTTTCTATGAGTGGAGAGAATGCACCCTTCTCCAAGTATTCATTATATCCTTTATGTTAATAATCCATATCTCTTACTCAACATGCCACAAAAAAAGGATATGTTAGGTGTGTCCATTATAGGATCAACAGTCACATCAATGAGAAAAATAATTTCAATATAGATATTCATTCTACAAATAGATTATGGGAAAATTAAGAATACAATTTTATGCTCGTGTCCTCCATACCATAAAAAAAATCACCATTCACATCAACATGAAACATTTCATTATAGATCAGATATGCTACATTTGGTCTATTGTACATAACCTTGGCAAAGAAGTGGCATTGACAACCTCTCTTTTTTTAAAACTTTCATACTCTATTCTTTGTTGGAGGCTTGTTCCTATGGTCATTTTTAGGAATTACAAGCAAAATATATCAATTAAATGTAGATAATCAAAGATTAAAATATAGGAATTACACAATATAAATCAATTCATAGATATAGTAGTGAGAAAACAACATGAGATCTTAATGTGGTTCACCCTATTATTGGGCTACATCCACAAACTAGAGTCCAATTTTATTATTTCCTTTCAGTAAATAATTTTATAATGATCATGCAGCAATAGTTACAACTTGTAGTAACAAATTCAATTATTTCCACTCGCATGTTTTTACCCACACACAGTGCTTCGTGCATCGTTCGCAACAACTTATGAATTATATTAACTAAACCATGACCTTCTGCTAACCTTTGCTCACACACCATACAATGCCAAACAAAATTCTATGTGGTTGTTCACATACCCATGCACACACTAGCTATAGACATTCCAACTCGTGGTTGTTTAAATTCTCATGTACAATGATAACTATTAAAATTTTAGGCAAATTCAAACTTAATTTTTAACCATTATAACTAAATTTTCAAATTTAAACTAGCAGCAAATTCCTTTATTAAAATATGGTCAATTTTTGCATTCCCCTGTTAATTGATTTTGGGAGAAAATGTGCCAATAAAAGTAGGTTAAAATTAACCTTTGAGTCTAATTGGGCTCCATTTAACAACAATCGTCATGACCAAATGCATACCACTAGCTACAAAGAAAGCATCACATTATCTCCATTAAGCAACAAGAAATTAAATATCATGTAACCGTACTCATAATTTTTAAAGGTACTAACAAAAATTACATAATTATGGTCTAATATTTGTACTTTTCAATCTCATTCACTCTATAGCTCATGTAGACAAATGAAGCTTCCCTACATTATAGAAATGCTTCCCCTAGAACAAAAGCATCAAGTCTATGAAGAGGAATTATTTCAACATGGTCATTGACCATGACATCTTCCATGACAATTAGAGTCCACTCCAAATCACAAGAGGAAAAATGATAGAGTTCATTCCCTACATCTTGCACTTCTAGATCCTTTAGCATTTTCCATTTCCATCATCTCCTCACCTTAGGTAAGTTAGAAAAGATTATGTAAAATAGAAAAAATTATTCCTCAAATGTCAAAAAATGTGCTTGCATTGCTCCCACCAACATGAAATAAATAGGAGATTGTTTACATCTATTAAGAAAATAATGAATCAATAATTGATTGACTTAAGATAGGATTAAATGTGAAGAAATCCTATGAAGGATGATGTAAGTTAATGCAGGTTGTAAAATATAGTGTGTAGTTCAACCTGCAAGTGGACATAGACAATAAAAGCACAATCACAACCCTATGTGGACATTCTATGAAGAGTTTAATTTATGTGGGGCACACAACCTTATTTTACCTAAGGAGGAAGGTTGTGAAATCCAACCATCTATTTGGCATTATTTTAAATGAGGAGGAAATGCACATCATACACATCAAGAAGTATAGTTGTCCAGGTTGAGCAACATGATATGTAATTCTACCTGCAACTTTCTATGTAGCCTAAAACTGTAATGTGCATATTGAAATGTAATTACTTATAGAGATGCATAAAAAAACACATAAAATTGGAAGAAAATTTGATTGTGGTGCATGTGTGTATTTTTTATGTGAGAAGAAAGGCTAAGAATTCCACTGAAACCTTAGTGAAAACCTAAAATGTCAAAAATGTGCTTGCATTGATGTCATCAACACCAAAAAAACATGTTGTTTACATTTTTTGATAAAATAATGAATCATTAATTGAGTGAATCAAGATAGGCATGAATTTGAAAACAATCCTACCAACCATGATGTAATCCAATGTAGGTTGAAAACCACAATGTGTAGTTCAACCTACAACTAGACATAGATAATGAAAGTAAAATCATAGCCCTACATGAACTTAAAACAAAGAGTTCAAATTATTTGGGGTGCAAATACCACTTTTACTTGAGTATTTAGGTTGTGATATCCAACCTTCCCTATGGGTGACTTGAAATGAGCATGAAAAACACATTGTACAATTCATGAACTAAAGTTGTGCAAGTTGAACGACATGATGGGTAGTTCAACCTACAATTCTTTCTATATAGCCTATAACTATAACATGCCTATTCATATGTAATTACATGTATTGATATAGGAAAATTTTCAAAATATGGGAAGATATGTTGGTTGTGATGTATGTGTGTATCTATTAATTGAGATAAAAGGTTAAGAAGTAGATGAAAAACTTTGTGAATATCTCAAACGCCAAAAAATGTGCTTGCATTGCTACTACCAATGTGAAACAAATAGGAGGTTGTTTGCATCTATTTATAAAATAATGAATTAGTAATTGATTGAATTGAGATAGGCATAAATGAAAAACAAATCCTATGAAGGACAATGTAATCCTAGGCATAAATGAAAAACAAATCCTATGAAGGACAATGTAATCCAATGTCGGTTTGAAAGCATAGTGTGTAGTTCAACCTACAAGAGGACAGACAATGAAAGTACAATCACAACCCTACATGGACATTAAATGAAGATGTCAATTTTTGTGGGGCACACAAACCTCTTTTACATGAGGAGGAAGGTTGTGAAATCTAACCATCCTTTTGGCATAAGTTTAAATGAGTAGGAAATACACATCATACACAACATGATTTCAATAAAGCTATGGAAGTTGGGAAACATAATGTGCACTTGAACTTGCAATATTCCATGTAGCCTAAAATTGTAACATTCATAATTATATGTATGGTTATGATGTCTCTTATGGAGGTGGAGAGGCAAGTTGTTCGATGGGGGCTTTGTGCTCTTCCAGTACTAAAAGTGATAGGTTCATCACAAAATGGTTGTTTCAAGGAGCAATGATGGGCTAAAATTATTTCACTTATGATATTGTTGCTTCATGGGTGGCCTGTTGGAATGTTCTTCTAGCCTTGAGGCCTATCTTGTTAATGGATTGGATGTTTGGGTGTTATTTTTTCAGCTCGGGGGGTGGCCAACTAGCCTCTTTTGTTAGTTGTAAGGCCTATTTTGAAGGATGTTTGGGTTTTAGGGCCCTATTAAAATATATTTATATTTGTTTGTTTTGCATCTATTTTTATCCACCCTTGGTGTGGTGATGGGTTGGCTATTGTGTTGTAGCTTCTTATGTGACCTGATGGCCTGTTCCTCCTTTTTTTTTGTTGAGTTTGGTTTTGTTGGCTGTGAGGCCTATTTTTTGTTGTTGTTCCTTGTCAAGTTGTACTTATTGCTAGATCTTTAGAGTTGTAAAAGGGTCAGGACCCTTTCAAAATCCCTACTTACCTTATAAAAAACATGCATATTGATATATAATTACTTGTATAGATGCATCTAAAAAACATAAAATTGGAAAACAAGTTGGTTGTCAAATATTTGTGTATCTTTTAATTGAGATGAAAGGTTAACAAGTCAACCAAAACTTTTTTGAAAACCTTGAATGTCAAAAAATGTGCTTGCACTACTGCCACCAACCACAAATAAATAAGAGGTTGTTTGCATATATTGAAAAAATAATGAATCAATGATTGATTGAATAAAAATAGGCATAAATTTGAAACAAATCCTACGAAGGAGGATGTAAGCCAATGCAAGTTGAAAAACACGGTGTGTAGTTCAGTTTTCATGTGGACATAGATAATGAAAGAACAATTGTAACCCTACGTGGACATTCAATGAAGAGTTAAATTTATGTGGGGAACACAAGCCTCTTTTATTTGAGGAGGAAGGTTGTGAAATATAACCATCCATTTAATGTTAGTTGAAATGAGGATGAAATGCACATCATACACAACATGAAGTATAGTTGTGCAGGTTGAGCAACACAGTGTGTAGTTCAACTTGCAACTTTCTATGTAGCCTAAAACTATAATGTTCATATTGATATGCAATTACTTGTAGAGATGCATCAAAAAATATAGAAAATTGGAAGAAAGGTTGGTTGTGGTGCATGTGTGTATTTTTTATGTGAGAAGAAAGGTTAAGAAGTCCACCAAAACCTTAGGGAAAACCTTAAGTGTCAAAAATTTTCTTGCATTGCTGCCACTAACACCAAAAAATTATATTTACATCTGTTGATAAAATAATGAATCAATAATTGAGTGAATCAAGATAGGAATGAATGTGAAAAACTTCCCACCAACCATGACATAATCCAATGTAGGTTGAAAACCACAGTGTGTAGTTTAATCTATAAGTGGACATAGATTTAATGAAAGTAAAATCATAGTCCTACTTGAACATAAAATGAAGAGTTTAGATTATTTGGGGTGCACATACCTCTTTTACCTGAGTAGCTAGGTTGTGATATCCAACCTTCCCTATGGGGTGACTCGAAATGAGTAGGAAAAGCACATCTTACAATTCATTAACTAAAGTTGTGCAGGTTGAACAACATGATGGGTAGTTCAACCTGTAACTTTCTATACAGTCTATAACTGTAATGCGCCTATTCATATAATTACTTGTACAAATGTAGGAAATTTTTTAGAATATGAGAAGATACGTTGGTTATGGTTTGTGTGTGTCTTTTAATTGAGATAAAAGGTTAAGAAGTCAATGGAAACCTTTACGAAAACCTCGAACTTCAAAAGATGTTCTTGCATTGTTTCCATCAACATGAAACAAATAGGAGGTTGTTTGCATCTATTTAAAAAATAATAAATTAGTAAGTGATTGAATTAGGATAGTCATAAATGTGAAACAAATTCTATGAAGGATGATGTAAGTCAATGCCAGTTTGAAATTATAGTGTGTAGTTCAACCTACAAGTAGACATAGAAAATGAAAGCACAATCACAACTATACATGGAGATTCAATGAAGAGTTTAATTTGTGTGGGGCACACAAACCTCTTTTACCTAAGGAGGAAGGTGTTGAAATCCAACCTTCCTTTTTGAGTAAGTTGAAATGAGTGGAAATAGACATCATACATAACATAAAATAAAGTTGTGTAAGTTGAGCAACATAATGTGTACTTCAACATGCATCTTTCTATGTAGCCTAAAATTTTAACATGCATATATATATGTAATTAATTCTACAGACACATCTAAAAAATATAGAAAATTTGAAGACAAGTTGGTTGTCAAATATCTATGTATTTGTTAATTGAGATGAAAGGTTTAGAAGTCAACCAAAACCTTTGTGAAAACCTCGAATGTCAAAAAATGTGCTTCCATTACTACCACCAACATGAAACAAATAGGAGGTTGTTTGCATATGTTGACAAAATAATGAATCAATAATTTATTGAATTAAGAAAGGAATAAATGTGAAACAAATCCTATGAAAAATGATGTGAGCCAATGTAAGTTGGAAAAGATAGTGTGTAGTTCAATCTACAAGTGGGCATAGACAATGAAAGCATAATCACAACCCTACATGGACATTCAATGAAGATCTCAATTTATGTGGGGCACACAACCTTCTTTAACTTGAGGAGGAAGGTTGTGAAATCCAACCATCCATTTTGTGTTAGTTAAAATGAGGAGGAAATGCACATCATACACAGCATGAAGTATAGTTATGCGGGTTGATCAACACGATGTGTAGTTGAACTTGCAACTTTCTATGTACTCTAAAATTGTAATGTGCATATTGATATATGTACTTGTATAGAGATGCATCAAAAAATACAAAAAATTGGAAGATAGGTTGGTTATGGTACATGTGTGTATCTATTATATGAGAAGAAAGGTTAAGAAGTCCACTGAAACCTTAGTCAAAACCATGAATGTCAAAAAATGTGTGTGGATTGTTGCCACCAACACAAAAAAAAATGTTTTTGCATTTGTTGATAAAATAATGAATCAATAATTGAATGAATGAAGATAGGTATGAATGTGAAAAGTTCCTACCAAACATGATGTAATCCAATGCAAGTTGAAAACCACAGTGTAATTCAACCTACTAGTGGACATAGATACTTAAAGTAAAATCATAGCCCTACATGAACATAGAATAAAGAGTTTACATTATTTGGGGTGCACATAGCTCCTTTACCTAAGTATGTAGGTTTTGATATCCAAATTTTCCTGTAGGTGACTTGAAATGAGCAGGAATTGCACATCTTACAATTCATGAACTAAAGTTGTATAGGTTGAACAATACAATGGGTAGCTCAACCTACAACTTTCTATATAGCCTATAACTGTAACTTGCCTATTCATATGTAATTACTTATACAAATGCAGGAAAAATTTTAGAATATGGGAAGATAAGCTGGTTGTGGTGTGTGTGTGTGTCTATTAATTGAGATAAAAGGTTAAGAATCCAATAGAAACCTTTGTGAAAACATCGAACATCAAAAAATGTGTTTGCATTGCTACCACTGACGTGAAACAAATAGGAGGTTATTTGCATCTATTTAAAACATAATGAATTAGTAATTGATTTAATTGGGATAGGCATAAATGTGAAAAAAATCCTATGAAGGATGGTGTAATCTAATGCAAGTTTGAAAGCATAGTGTGTAGCTCAACTGGCAAATCGACATAGACAATGAACACACAATCATAGTCCTCCATGAAAATTCAATGAAGAGTTCAATTTGTGTGGGGTGTACAAACCTCTTTTACCTAAGGAGGAAGGTTTTGAATTCCAACCATCCTTTTGACATAAGTTTAAATAAGTGGGAAATGCACATCATGCACAACATGAAATAAAGTTGTGTAGGTTGAGCAACATAATGTGTACTTCAACTTGCAACTTTCTATGTAGCCTAAAATTGTAACATGCATACTGATATGTAATTACTTGTACAGATGCATCTAAAAAATACTAAAAACTAGAAGATAGGTTGTTTTTCAATTATTTGTGTATTTGTTAATTGAGATGAAAGGTTAAGAAGTCAACCAAAACCTTTTTGAAAACCTCAAACAACAAAAAATGTGATTGCATTGTTGCCACCAATGTGGATCACATAAGAGGTTGTCTGTATATGTTGAGAAAATAATAAATCAATAATTGATTGAATTAGGATAGGAATAAATGTAAAAACATCCTACAAAGGATGATGTAAGCCAATGAAAGTTGGAAAAAATAGTGTGTAGTTCAATGTACAAGTGGACATGGACAATTTTTAATGGGTGTTTTTGCACTTCTCAACACAGACATCACACAAGTGTGATGCCTCTCTCGAAAGGTGAAAGTCTCTAACTAAGTTTCAGAAAATCACCCCAAGGTCTCTTGGGTGTCAAGTCATGACTTTGCAAAATAGCTCAGTTGTTTGATGTGTGAGTTGCAGGTAATGACAAGGGGAATTTATGGTTGAAAAAGCATGGATTTTTATGGGTCTGT
Organism: Sequoia sempervirens; assembly: GCA_007258455.2. Lineage (NCBI taxonomy): Eukaryota > Viridiplantae > Streptophyta > Pinopsida > Cupressales > Cupressaceae > Sequoia > Sequoia sempervirens. The sequence goes on from VDFB02275671.1 coordinate 12,708, forward strand.
GATGAAATTTTAGATTTTTGGAACTAGACGAATAGTGATAGTAGCTTTATAACAATAGTCTAAAACTTTAACTATTCATTAGATTTGGCAATGTTATGATGTTGAAACTATATGTCTACCTCATATTTTAAAAGAAAATGCAAAAGGTTAAAGGTTCTAGAAGTTTCCCTAAGTCTAAAATTAAGATGAAAAGTAACAATGGTTGATGCTACAGTAGACAGACTCCCAAACTAAGTTTTATTTAACCAAGGACTACCTATAGTCTCACAAAAACTAGTGCAATCTTCTAATTCTTACTTATGATTTTCATACTGCAACATGAATACTTAAAGCACGCACATACATAGTTGAAGTTAAGTGATGTAAATGAATTAGCTCAGACTAACTTTACATAACAATTTTTCATCAAAAAATGGCCAAAAGTATGAGTTGGAAGTGCATCAAATACCATAGCATACATCCACCATTAAAGTTGGACATGAACTACTAATAGAAAGTAAACTCAAATTGAAATAAAAAATATTGAAATAAACTCTTGGAGATAGAATCATGTGCACATAAAAAAAATACACAAGAAACCATCAACTTCAATGCTTTTCTCATATATTGCAGCAATATGTCTTTACACAACAACTCATCTATCTCTTTGAAAAGGAGAGGATGCCCCTATTTATAGTTTTCAAAAAGTAGAATGAATGGTCAAGATTTATTTACAATGAGTGGCTCATATTCATTCTAGTTTAGGGTTTTTCACATCACCCAATATGAGTACAAAATTTATAATATAAAAATAGACTATTTTATCTTTTCTCTATTTTTTCCTGTAGTCTATTTTGTCTTCTAGCTGATTTTGAATTTTCTAGCTATTTTAACAAATACTCATCATCTATATGGGATTTCCAACTACCTTTTGTGTTGTGGCATATTCAACAAAGTTACCAATGACAACCAATAGCTTCTTTTGCTCCGACAAGTCATATTTTGAGATCTGGAAGGTAACCCCCTTGAATCCCTTTGTCATTTGGTCCTGATGCTCTATGCACTTTGGCACTACCTTGACCATCTACTCTGATTTGGAGAAGGCCCGCGTAGAAAAATCCATGAAATCTATTGACAAATTATCATCAGCTCCTTGTTTTATCCTCTTGTGGAATTCACACTTTATAAGCTCCCAATCCAACTCTAGCACTCGCATCTCATATCTGGTCATTAGCTTTAGGAAGTCATCACATTGGGCTAGATGATCCATAATTCACTCAATATGGGCCTCCAATTAAAACAATGATTGTCCCAAGACACCCTTTATGTATTTAAAATTTAGCAGCCATGTCTCTAACAGCCAGTGGTCTTCTTTAGGTAGGGCTAACTCTTTTTCCCAAGTCACCCAAGAGAGCTTGAGAATGCTCTCTAGCTTCGGGTATGTGATCCGATAAAGCTCTAGGAATTCTTTACATATGTCGATCATTGACTCAACTTCCTTATTATGCATCTTTGTTGCACACTGAATTCCTTTGTCACCCATATCTACTACTCTTCTAAACCAGTCAGAAGTGGACTTGGTCCAATTCTTCATTCTCTCCATCTTATTAACTTCTTTGGATAGAACGGTGGGTTTAGGTGATTCCATTGGAGCTTCTTCTCTTGATGTTATACATTGTTGTATGAAGGCAGTCAATTTTTCCACTTGTTCTTTCAATTCTTCCTTTGTCAACTGATCTTTTTTCATCTATTGAAGGATGGTGGAGATGGACCCATGGAATTCATTAATATTTTGAGCACAAGATGTTGGGCCCAAATTGATGGTTATTACTTGATAATCCTTTCCTTGAATGGAATATGCATCCTTGTCAGCTATGGGAGTGGATACTTGCAATATTCTGGAACTAGAGGCATCTGTCATCATGTGCAACCTAATTTTGGGCTTCTTCTCTTTCCTGGTTTTTACCTGCACTCTAGCTAGTATTACCTCCAATTGAGCCTTGGGTTCTACAAGTACAGGATCCTTCCTTTTGAGATACTACTCCAACCATGAAGGAACTTTGATTTGATGATTTGGGGATCCATTATTCTCTCCTTCCTCCTATTCCTTTGATAACTCTTCCCTCTTAGGAGCATTTTCAATGTTCTTTCCATTATCTTGTTCCTCATTTTATGTAAGTTCTTTCTCCTTGTCTTGCTTGGTAGCTTTTGCATTCTCTTTATTAGCTATTCCTTCTTCTTGTGTTGTCCCTTCAGCCTCTTGATGCTCAATTTCAACAACTTTGTCGAGTTCAACATCCTTTTCTTATATGTCTTCTCCTTCTTTATCTTTATCTTCCTTTGGAGGTATTTCTTCATGTTGCAGACCCTCATCTTGGCTAGTTTACGGAGGCTCATCAGTCTTTCCTCCATCAACATCTGTATCAACTTTCCCTTCCTCAGAGCGATGGTCCTCTGGGTTTTCCTCCTCATCCTTATATGTTCTTTGGGTTGTTCTTCTTTAGGCTCTTGGTCTAATGTCTCAACATCATAATAGGAATCAAATTTTCTTGCATCCCTATCCTCATGTATTTGTTTCCCTTCTTCATTAAAGGCTACTCTATCTAGATCAATCCGTATTCCTCCCTCTAGATGCTTGAAGTAGTCATCTCGATCAGAGTCCTCTGGCTCTTCAGCAATATCCTTTGTTACTTCTTCAGATTGCTTTGTGCTCAGCCTCTCCATTTCTTTAGAAATTTCCATTGTTGCCTCCATTTTAGGTGGCTTAGTAGGAGGTGGAGGGAGAGGCAAGGTAGCAACAAGCTAGGCCATTAGTGTTTTGACTTCAGGATTAAGGATTACCTCAAAGAGCTAGGATGGCACATTCTGCAAATATGGAGTGAAGGCATGTGGTAAGGAGAGGGGTGTCATAGAGGTTGTTGGTAGAGAAGGTGATAGAGTAGAAAGAGTTGGTAGTGGATACAGTAGCGAGGAAGACGAGAGTGGGGAAGTGGTGGAAGAAGAAGAATCCAGAACCACCATGGGAACATTCAAGGAAGTGGAGGTGAGGTGGAAATGGATGTCCACAACTAGTGGAGATGAAACATACAGCAATTGATGAGTGGAAGGGGATGGTGCAACAACAATGGCTGATGCGAGAGTGGAGGTGGTGGGTGGTGGTGATTGCGATCATTCAGTTTCTTCCTCTTTGTGAGGGGATCCTCCCTCTTGGATGGTGGGAATTTCAAGAACAAATATTCCTACCCTCTTCAAATTCTTTAGCAGCCTCTACCCCTCTATTGACTTCCTAATGTAAAATTTATGTTTTGGCTATTGCTCGGAGGTGTCTTTCCTCTTTCTTGATCTGGTGATAGGTGGAGACTTAGGAGACTCACCTAATGATCCCACAGTGGCACCACTATCTGTTTCACTTTCCTTCTCATCTTAGAGCACCCATAAGTCAATTCGACACCTTGCTCCTATCGCTAGGTGATTTGGTCATCTAGCCGCTCCCTAGTTCTTTGCTTTATAGGATGGGTAACAATGTCTAGGTATGTGACCTTTGGCTCATTCTAGTCATTGGATTCTTCCACAAAGTCTCTTTTGTATAGCTTTTTGGGCACCTTCTTAGTGTTTCCCCTCTTATCTAGCAACCATGTTTGATTGATCATCCTTTTGTAGCTGGTGGGGTCTTTTTCCATACTTGTGAGGCGAACTCCTTGTCAACTACCTCCATTTTATCAAAATGTGAGATGCCAAATGTTTTCCCAATAGACTAGGGAGACAAGTCCACTAGTACTCTTCCATCTCTGGTGACTATCTTTCTAGTTTAGGCATGATAGCACTCCTAGCAAGCAAAAACCAATTCTAGAGCAACTAGAGTAGGGGGAAAGCCTACTTCCTTTGCAAGTCCACTCTTCTTGATTCTCAAGGCTTCCTCTATTTTAGGGTCTACCATGACCCTCTGTCTGAATTCGTCAATACTAACATGCCCCAAGTCTATATCTATCACCTTATTCCAGTTAGAGGTAATTTTTGAGGTGCATTTGACCCCATGGAACCTGTACTTCATTTTTTCTTTCTCCTCTTTTCCTTTTGGAGTCTTTGTTGGTTTCTTTCCTTTGTCAGTTTTATCCGTTGGTTTCTCCACTAGTTCCATAAATTTTGCACACGCAATCTAAGTTAGTGAAGCCTACTAACACAATCTGTGAGGAATGTCATATGGGTAAACAAACTAGAGTCTCTTTCCAAAGCAAACAATTTCATTCAAATGATTTGCTAGAGCTGCTACACACTGACCTTTGTGGTCCCTCCAGAGTTAGAAGTATTCACAGAGAAAGGTACTTTATGTTGATTATTGATGATTACTCTAGAATGATATGGGTTTCTTTCTTGAGAGAAAAATGTGAAGCATTGGAAAAGTTCAAAAGTTTTAAGGCTATGGCAGAAAATGAGAAAGGTCTAAAAATCAAGTGCCTGAGATCTGATAGAGGTGGTGAGTTCATCTCTAGGGAGTTCGACTCTTTTTGTGAAGAGCATGGAATTAAAAGATAGTTATCTGCTCCCTGAACCCCTCAACAAAATGGAGTTGTAGAGAAAGAATAGAACAAGTCTGGATGCTTCCAGAACAATGATGATGGAAGGAAATGTGTCTCAGATGTACTGGAGTGAAGCGGTAAGCACTAATGTGTATACCTTGAAGTGGGTAAATATTAATGGCGATTCTGGTAAGACCCTTTTGAGTTATGGTTTGGTTACAAGCCTACTGTTAAATATTTCAAGATCTTTGGAAGTAAGTGTTATATCAAGAGAGATGATGATATAGGAAAGTTTGATGCAAGAAGTGATGAGGGGATTTTCCTAGGTTACTCCACTAAAATAAAGGCCTACCAGTGCTATAACAAAAGACTAAGAAAGATGGTTGAAAGTGTAAATTTCAAAGTTGTGAGGACTCTGTCAAATCATCCAGGCATTGTGGTTATGATTCTGATGAAGACAATACTAGCAAAGGGAAGAATTCTCAGACACAGAATCTACTTTAGATTGTTCCATATATTCTGGTAAAGTAACCTCAATTTTTTCTGGTAAATCAAGTCAGTTAGGAAACACAGACAAGTGCAAGTGTAGAAGAAAGATCAGAAGAATCAGAAGTTCAAGAATGTCCCAAAACTCCAAGGTATGTAAAGCTAAATCATTATGAAAGTCAAATCACAGGAGACAAGAATAAAGGAGTGCAAACTAGAAGAAATATTGCAGAAGAATATTGTCTAATTTCCAAGATTGAACCTAGAAATGTCACTGAAGCTTGTCAAGATGAACACTGGTTGGAAGCTATGAAGGAAGAGCTAACATAGATTGAAAAGAATGACACATGGATACTGGTTCCTAGGCATAAAGAAAAAAATGTGATTGTTAATAAATGGGTGTTTAGGAACAAGCTAAATGAATGAGGTGAAGTGGTCCAAAATAAAGCAAGACTAGTATGTAAAGGGTATTCTCAAATGGAAGGTATTGATTTTGAAGAAACTTTTTCCCTTATTGCCAGAATTAAGGTTGTAAGGTTATTTCTTGCTTATACTGCATACAAGGACTACAAAGTCTATTAGATGGATGTAAAGTCAGCATTTCTGAATGGAGAACTAGAAGAAGTATACATTGAACAGCTAGATGGATTTTAGCTAACTCACAAGGAAGATATAGTATGTTGATTAAACAAAGCTTTAATATATGGAATCAAGCAAGCCCCTAGAGCCTGGTATGCTAGATTGGACAAATATTTATTGAAGCTTGGATTCACTAAAGGTACTATTGATAGCAACCTATATTTCAAATTGGATCATGATAAAGAGTTAATTATACAAGTTTTTGTTGATGACATCATTTTTGGAGGAGATGACAATCTATGTATGAAGTTTCTTGATGAGGTGAAGGATGAATTTGAGATGAGTATGATTGGAGAGATGAAGTTCTTTATGGGATTTCAATTTACTTAGTTAGACAAGGGGATCTTCATATCTTAGTCCAAATATGTGAGAGAACTGTTGAAGAAGTTTGGAATGGATGACTCAAAACCTGTTGGTACTCCCATGGTGACTGGATGTAAGTTGACATAGAATGATGATTCTCCTAAGGAAAATCAAACTAGATATAGGCCAATGATCGGTGGATTTCTCTATTTAACCCAGAGTAGACCAGACATTATGAATGTGGTATGTATGGTTGCTAGATTTCAGGCTGATCCAAAAGAATCACTTGTGATTTCTATTAAGAGAATCTTCAGATATCTGAAAGGAATAGTTGACTTTGGACTTTGGTATCCAAAGGATGTTGATCTCACTTTGAGTGCATATATTGATGCGGATTGGGCTTGTGATGTAGATGACAGGAAAAGTACTAGTGGTGGTGCTTTCTTCCTAGGGAAGAAGTTGGTGTCCTGGTTGAGCAAAAAGAAGAGTTCCATTTATCTATCTAATGCTAAAGCAGAATACATTGCTGCTACAAATAAATGTACTCAAGTGATATGGATGAAATAGATGTTGACACATATCAAGGTGGTATATGAAGAGCCTATTTCCATATATTATGCCAATTCAAGTGCAGTAAATATTTCAAAGAATCTAGTGCTGCATTCTAAGACTAAACATATATCAATCAAGTTTCATTTCATGAGGGAGAAAGTGAATGAGAAAGAAGTCAAATTGGAATATGTGCCTACCAAAGAATAGATTGCAGATATATTTACTAATCCATACTCGAAGGTTACTTTTGAGTATCTCAGAGGAATGCTAGGGTTAATCACCCCTCCTGATAAGAACTAAAAGACACATTTACTTGCATCAATTAGTGAGCTACATTGCTATATTCTGATCCGGATTGATATTTTTGTGGATGCTACTCAGGGGGAGTAGTCACATGTGTAGATATGTGGTTTAGAGCATGTATTTGGAAAGGTCATGGTTACCTTTTCCATTGATGTCAAAGGGGGAGAAGTGCATTTTGAAAAATATTTCTAAGGAGAAGAACCTTGTGGGGAGAAGAGTAGTTAAGAAGAAGAGTCAGTGTGTTGGGTTGATGGTATTTTTCACATCATGTTTTGCAATCAATGCCAAAGGGGGAGATTGTTGGATGTTGTGGATGTGTTGCTGATATGTGGTTTCCATTGATGTCAACACTATTAGCATTTGTTGTATCAGTTGTTGTATATGTCGAGGATATTAAGAAATTTGTAAAAGAAAGTATTTTAGGTTCCCAGTGGAACTGTGTAGGTCAAAAGGCATCTTGTTCTTTACATTGAAGATTAGATGGTGTTGATTAAAGGGTTTATTTTTTAGTGTATCTAGATCATCTACCAAAATTTTTAGAGGTCTGCATGAATTTTTGATTGTATTATGGTCTAACAGTGTTTTGTGGTCTCTGTTAGTGTTCCTAAATAAAGATTGTGTGATTCTGTTAATCTCAGTTGTTGTGGATGTTTCTCTGTTGTTTCTTGGTGCTCTTGGATGTCTCTAGATCATTCTATATATTTTTAGTATGTCCACATTAATCAGAGAGCTCGTGGTTGAAGATCTTTTCTTGCACATGTTTAGTTTTTCATATTCCTGACCAACATGTTGGTGGTAGCGTGTTGTGGATCTTCGTGGTGAAATTAATTGAAGTATTTCTATGTTGGAGATGTTAATTTAGGTCTCCACTATGTTGTTTCTGACCTTGGTGGATTTGCATTAAAAACTTACTTGTAAATTTGGGCCGACATTGCAAATATGTTTTATTTTCCTAGCTGACTAAGCTATGATGAAATCTCATGTAGCGGATATATAAGTGCAATTATTTTATCAGTGAAAGAGGTGCTTCATATGCTGATAGTTCTCCTATGTGTGTATGTACAAATATCATTTGATAATAGAGCAGAGTGTGAAGGAGATTGAACAAAGTGTGAAGAAGGTTTTCTGAGCTTAATTGGAACTGTAACTAGGCTTGTGCAAAAGCTATTTTCTCAGTTCATACCCTCCAGATTTTAATCCTATTCTATATTGTTGGGTAGTGATCCCCTTTTGTATTTGAGCAGTGAGCTCCAGGTAGTGTTCCTAAATGCATGTGCACTCCCCTTATTATTTATCATTATACTTTTAATAGGGTATAATCTTGTGGACTAACATCCACCGTGGTTTTTCCCCTAATAGGGTTTCCACATAAAAATATTGGTGTTCTCTGTCTCTCTAATGTGTTAATTATTAATGGTTGATTGATTATTCATCAGATCTAAGATTAAGTTAAGTTAGAAAAGTTTAAGTTTCTGTGACAACTGATTCGCCCCCACTCTCAATTTTATGTCCTTGTTTTGCCAACAAAGTAAGTGTTTTGATGAATTGGGCAAGAAAATGTTAGTTAAATCATGCTAATATATCATCAAGAACATTCACATACCCTTAAAAGATCATTTCATTCATCATATCTTATCATCCTAAGTTCGTTTGGGCATTTTGTAGATTTGGGGGTTTAGAGGGGTGGGTTTCCGTCCTACAGAAACCGTTAGAGTGAAATCATTAAGGAATGACATAGGGAGGATGGACTTCCATAGAAAACAACTTGATGGTGAATTCTTGCAAGGTTTGATCATTGAATGAATTCTAAGTAACACTATTAGACACATGTGCAAGTTTGTGATGGAGGCACTTGGAGTTGTTTTCTTTCATTTGAGAAATATTTTGAGTCAATGTAGATATCTGTGATGTGGAAGCTGTAAGGCAAGAGGCCATGGGATTTTTTTGTTAACAATGCCTTTGAAGGCACGACGACCCACAGGTGAAGTTCTGAGGGTCAGAACCAGCAAGCCCTCATCACATAGTCAAACTTCTGATTTGGACATCTCTGCACATGAGGCGATCATATCAAGTCACTCTCTTTGGAGATTTAGTCTTGGGTGGGTTATAGAGGTTGGTTGTGCAGAAGCCGCAAGGCAGAAGTCTACTAAGATTTTGTCACTAGCCAATGACCTTGGATGGGCGGTGTTCTATGGATAGTTGTCTACAAAGGAAAATTCGCCAATGATGCCTTGACTTGAACTCTTCGTTGCTTGGGTTAAAAATTTTCATCTAGAGAGGCAAGGTATGTGAGACCCACATGGTGGAAAGATGCAATATTTTTATCGTTAAACAATGGTCATGTTGGAACATCCTTCCATCGATGACAACCCTCAAAGGTGGCTCTGCAACATCATCTAGACTTACAGTTTTGGTCTTTGTTTTACAATTACATCATGAAGTCATCAAATCACATGTCAATGATAGGTGTTTGTGAAAGAATGAGGTGTAGAGCCTACATGGCGTGAAGCCCTTAGGTCCTAGCCATTAGCAATAGTGGAAAAGGAATGGTGACACACACACCAAAATCTATGAGGTTATTCTCACAAGGAATTGTTTACTTAGCCATATTTTTGATCAATTGTTTAGGTAGTTTAATAGCGATAGCAGGGGCGAAGTCCACCAATTGGGCAGTCGTCTAGGAATTACAATTAAACAATGACTGAGTAGGAACCACTTCCTACCAACAACGACCCCCAGGGACTGGTCTGCAGGGGCCTCTTGACTTGTGGATTTTAACGCTTGTTCAAGTTTGAGTTTTAGAGGGGTCAGCGGTGTGGGGAATGCATAGCGGGGGTTCTTAGGGAGTTGGTTTCTAGAAAAGATGAATGTGGTATTGATTTATGATAGCAAAGACCTAATCAAGGAGACCTTTAGAGATACTTGGGCTCAAGATTTTAGTCTACTCATACTGTTTGGTGAGGCACTGGGAGAAGGATTCGTAGAGCACGGAAGGTGGGAAGCCATCAATGCCCAGCTGTTGTGAACATCTCCTAAGTGAGATGGACTTTCGTAGAAAATTTTTTTCATAAATCTCATGTGTAGGAAATCATGTGAGGTAGGTTGTGGTTTCTCAATGTTTAATATTCGATGACCAAGATGATGGCACCCCTCAAAGGAGGACTCACAAGTTTAGTGTTTTAAAGTTCACAAGCCACAGAGGGTAGGGTTTTGATTCTTCATGCACAAAACCTGAATTCATGCAATTTAAAACCCCTAACCTTAAAACCATAGGTGATACAGTGTTGGAAGAAAGGATGAGTAGAGTTCATACCTAGAAACATGCAAATGGAGAGGCAACAATCAGTCGAGAGAGTCTCTAAATCTCTCGCACATGTAGGGATAGCTTTGGCTCTCTCAAATGTTGAATTCCTCAAATGAAAATGACAACTAGGTAGTAGGCTATTTATAGATTAACCACCATTAATGATGGAATTTATTATAGGTACGATAGGGGCATGGGTAGGTGGCCATGTGTAAACCCGACCCACGAAAAGTGTTGAGCGAGGACCCAGGCAAAAAATATAAAAGAGAAACTTGACTACAGAAGGTGATGGATGAGGACCCAGGAAGAAAATCCAAAGAAGAACCTGAGTACAGAAGGTCTGCTATAGGTGGATGTGGGAGAACTACCATTAAGAATGAAAAAACAAGGACAATAATCCACCAATGGAAACCTACAATAACGGGACTGCAAGCGGCGAAGGATGGTACGACCTCCACAAAGCAGAAACCTACAAGGTAACTTCCACAAAGGCTCGGAACCTCATGAAACCTAGGTGAATGAGTATGGCCAAGATGGATTTAGCAATTTTAAGGATCATGACCAACTTAATCTCAAAAATAGGGGTACAAAAACTAAGACAAAGGAACATCAATATGGTGAAGGCGAAACGAGAAGAGGGGGGATTCCCTAGTCTAAACGGGACATGTGTGTAATAGGCACAAAAAATGGAAACTCTACTGAGGAATGATCCTAAGCATTCTAAGGATAAGGATTCATTTGGAACCTACAATTTCTAGTTTTGCAGACCAAAATTAGGTATTGGGTATGTGCAGGATCATCATGGACAAAATAGATCCTTAAGTGGCAATAAAATTCAGAAAAAATAGAATTAGGCAACTTGACGTAAAAATTTGAATAAGTTATCTATATTATTTCAAAAATATGTAAGAATAGAATTTGTAGAAAATTGAATGTAGTTTCTAAACTACTAGGTTTATTCAAAAAAAAAAATCTTTTTGGTGAAAATTTGAAATTTCAATGTACTAGCACTTAAATTTCAGGGAAAAATAAGAAGTAGGTGTCTGTCTAACTACCCTAACCACAATAAAATGATAATATTTTTTATAATATTTTAGATATAAGTAGAGGACTTATGTCCCAATGTGATGCATATTTTTTTGTAATTTTTTTCCAAGTAAATAATTAATTGTGAAGTTTTTATTACAACTTTTAAAAAATATAAAAACTCGTATGTCTGACCACCTTAACTTGGTCAAAACTTCATGATTTTTTTTTTTTTAATCTTATAGTATGTGAAGCATAGAATGTGACACATGTTTCGAATTCAAAAATTGTGATACCATTTGGAAGCTATAGATTTTTTTCAATTAGGACTTTAGTCGTAATTCAAATAGAAAATGAATAATAATTATTTATTAAATTCAAAGTAAAGAATAATTTATATTAGTGAAAAGTTGAGAATCTCCTTTAAAAACCCTTTTCATTTCATCAATTTTGGGTAAAAAAAAGTCATCAGCCACATACCCTACACATACCCATCATATGACCACTTTTTGGCCCATCATGATCCTATACATACCCTATTATCAAATGAACTTGAGGCTTAAATGATAATAGAACCCTTAACTACATCAGATCACAAAATATCTCAAAAGAGTGTGTGCAGTGAGTTCATTCCTATCCTTTAGAAACTATAAAGAGTTGTGACTAGTCAACCAAGGTAGGCTATGTAAGTAATCTAGCTCCAAAAGTAACCTGGACATTGCTCTACTACCAGACATGCATCCATAGCCCTGACAAAGTTGTCACTGTAATCCCCATGAACATTGCTCTATTATCAGCTGAGCATCCATAGCCCCGATAGATTTTTTTAGACACCCACACAGTTGCATGTTTTTCAATAGTTTCTTTTCTTTCTTTTCTTTTGTTTGATTTATACTTTTCTTTTGACACTTTTTTTTCCAATTGAATAAGCAATGAAGCTTATAGTGGGTTTGGAGATCACAGGGGTCACTAGAGAAATGTTAAGATTTTTCACTTGCCAAGGCTTCATCATAACTACCATATAGTTCATTGGGAGTATTGAAAATGTGGATTATGTGCATTCTGAGATAAGCATGAGGGGATTCAAACAAAGGTTCCACTCTAAGTCAAGTCAAAGTTCAAGTGAATAGACCTGATCCATAGATGCAGGCCTAGATCCTTGGTAACTCATGAAAACTTATCCATCAAATAAAAGGGAGTGTGCAAATAAAGTAGGCCCTTTGAGAAGGCCAAGCACAACCACCACATTAGGACCAAACAACACCCTCAACAAAAAAAAGGGTCGGCAAAACAAGTGATAGCAAAATAGAAAGAAAAATACCTACTCTAACTATGTACAAGGGTGAGCTTGAATAGCTCAAGCAAGGAAATAGTGCTTGAAGTATTTCCCATTGATGGGAAATGGGAAATCCTCTCTAGTAAGCATTTTCAGATGAAAGGAATTATCTCCTAGGATTTTAGAAATCTAAAAGGGGCCAAGCCAGAGCTTGTTGAATTTGTCATGCCCCCCTTTCTTCTCATGGGCTTTAACCTAGCATAACACTAGGTCAGCAATTCTAAAGGCTTTGACCTTGGATTTATGATCAAACCATCTTTTGACTATTCCCTGGTGTTTGGAAAAAAATTCTATGGATTCATCACATATTTCCTCTAAGTGGAGCAGCTCGGCTAGGCATGCCTCAAGACATTCTCCCTCTTCATAATAGTTGTTGATAAAATGCACTGTGGGAATCTTGAGGTGGATTTGAAAAATGGGCTCTAGGTTATAAATGTGGTGGTATGGGGAATTTCCTAAGATTGCTTTGTGTCGGGTGTGATCTTCCCATAGAGAAAAATGCAACTAGGTATGCCAGTCCATTGGGTTCTTATCTAGCAATTTGTGTATGACAGTTAACAAGTTTTTATTTTTGGATTCATCTATTCCATTTCCTTGGGGATAGTAAGTTGATGAAAATTTGAGCACGATCCCATAATCAAAGGCCCAAGCAGAAAATTTGAGGTGAAAGAAGGACCATTGTCACACACCAATGCAAATGGGCACCCAAAGCGATTGATAATAGAACCTTCCAAAAAATTAATTACTACCTTAGTTGTGCATTGTCTACAAGAAATTTCTTATGTCCAACTAGTACAGTAATTAGTTGTGGTTAGAATGTACCTGTGACCCATAGAGGATGGTGGGCTTACCAGATCAATGAATTTAAGTCCCCATTGAGCAAATGGTCTTACCTCAGCAAGTGGCTATAGTGGAATAGTGGTTTACTTCTCCCTAGTGGCAGCATGATGGAAAAAATGACAAAATCAGACATGATTATGAGTGTCTTTGAATAATGTTTGCCACTAGTATCTAGCTCACAAAATCTGGTGGGTTGTTGAAGAGCCTGATTCATGTCTTGTTTCGAACTTGTCATGAAACTCCTTCAGCTGCCTCTTCCTTTCCTAAGCATCTGAGGTAAATCCCCTCATGATTCCTTTTATACAAGATGAATCCTTTCAGCATGTAACTGTTACTCTTCAGCCTTAGTGCTCATTTCTATACTCCTTGCAATCATGGAAAACATTTTTTGTTCAACAATTGTTGTTCAACAAATAGTACACAATTTCATCATACCATTCATTTGGAGAAACATCCTCCAAGTGGTATTGTTGAATGGTTTATGTTATTGTTCATGTAAGTGCCTATCCTTGGACCAATTTTATTGGTTGGATCTCCATGTCATACTCTTGCAGCAACGTGACCCATTTTCCTCTTCTTTCTCCTAGCTCATTTTGCATCTGTAATATCTTGACAGTGGGGTTTGGGACAATAGAAGACACCTTGTTTCTTAAAATGTAATACCTGAACTTCTTGACTCCATGTACTAAGGCATATGCCTTCTTTTCAACATTGTGGTAGTGTTGTTCAACATCTTTAATGGGGCACTCATGAAGGCCATAGGGTGCTCACTTCCTTCATCATCTTTTTGTGCTAGCATGTTGGCACACGAGTGGTTTGAAGTAAAAGATTAGATATAGAATGGCTTAGATTAATTGGGGCTAACTAGCATGGGAGCATCCACAATGGCCTTCTTAATTTTTGTGAAATCCCACTTGGCTTCTGGTACACATTCCACTTTAGCATCTTGCTTGAGCATAGAATTCAAAGGTTTTACTATTTTTGCAAACCCTGTGATGAACTTCCTAATAAAGTTGATTTTTTTGAAGAAAGATTTCATTTCTTTCTTACTTCCCGAATGTTGAATCTTCAAGATAGCCTAGATACACTTTGGATCAATCAATATTTCCTTCTTTGAAATCACTTGTCCCAACAATTTTCCTTCCATCACCCCAAAGATACACTTCGGATTCAATGAGATGTCAGACTCTCTACATTTCTGGAACACCTTGCACAAGTTGAAGACATTATCCCCTCTCTTCTTCAAGAAAAATGTAAGGTCATCCATGTAGATGATGATACATTTACCAATGATGTCTTTGAAGGCTATATCCATGGCATGCTAAAATTTGGCACCTACATTAATTAGACCAAACTACATCCTTTTGTATGTGAACATTCTCAATTTTGTGGTGAACGTCATTGTGTGACTGTCTTCATATTGCACCATCACCTGATTGTACCCTGAGTAGCCATCAAGAAAAAACATCATATGTGAACCATTGACAATTTTTAGCACCTTGTCCAGTGAGGGAACCAGATAGTTGTCATTTTCAAAAGCTTGGTTCAGGTTTCTAAAATCTACGCACAACTTGATTTTTCCATTTTTCTTTCAAACTAGGACTAGATCAGCCACCCAATTGGAATGTTGGATAGGGAAAATGATTCAGGCTAAAAGCATGTTTTGTACCTTCTTGAAGATAATGGGTTCTAGTAGCACATTGATTGGTCATTGTCATTGTTGAAAGGGCTTCACATAGATTGTTTGAGGGGAATGGTGTGAGTGATGATGTAAGTATCATACATTCTGAGGTCCTTGTATCCCAAAGCTATCACATCATGATAAATGTGTAATGCATCAATGATTCATTTCCTTTCTTTTGGGGTGCAAAATTTTCTAATAAACACATTCTTAACATCTTCCGTGGTACCCAGATTATGGGCATCACACTAATTCTCTATAGATTCCTTCTTAGTCTGTTGATTTTGATCTCTTATTTTCCTGGGCATTAGTTGGGTTTTGCATGACTAGCGTTTAGGGTTTTATATAGGGTGTTGTTTTACTTTGAATATTTTTCCCTTATATCTTATCCCTTGTTCTTTGGTCTATTTTTCTATTGACCTACTATCACTTGTTCCCTGATCATGTGAAAACAACCTGAGTCATTGAAGTCTGTCTTATGACTAGTCCCATATGGCTAGGATCTCTTGCTATCCATTGCTAAATATTTACATGTTCCAAGGTCCGAGAAACTCTTTTATTTTATAGATTTGATTGATCAACCTTGTTTAGCCTTTACATCCATTCAATAAATGTTTCTTTTTCATCTCATGACCTCATATTGCATTGTCCTAGGAGATTCCCTTTTTAAAATAACTTGTAAGCACATGCAAAATTATCTCACTTAAATCCCCATTCATTGCCTTGTTGGTCACTCATCATCGATAGAGTTCTAACTTTATGTTTCATATGAGTGACGAGCGATATGAGGTTTCCCTTTGTATCACTGGCTATTTCACTATCACTGATTTATTTTGAATCCTAAGTATTAAATTAGCGATGTGCGATGACCTTTAAGACTCTTCGTGATTCTTTTCATTGCTTATCACAGATAGTTGTGCATTTACCTCTTGTAAATTGGTGATGAGCGATGAGGTCCTTTGTTCTAATATTTCTTTGTTTATTTGAGGTGTTGATATGGGTGATACCTTTTGTGCCTTTGATTTTGAAACAAGTACACATGGCCTAATCTTGATCCATTGCTACCTTTCTCTTGTCGATGATTTGAGCCAGATATTGAGACATGGATTTGCGATGTGTGATGCGAGATAAAGATTTTTCAAAGGTGGACCTTGATCTAATGGTTAAGATTCTATCATGTTAATGCTCACATCACTGATAGGACCCTAGAAGGAGAAGGAACATCTACGATGAGTGATGGGTTGTTGAGCATACTACCTATTGTATCATTTTGAACTATCACAAATATAGAAGAGGGTCTAAGGAATGCATGGGCGATATGCAATGGCTACCAAACAAAAGATATGTGCAATGTCTAGAAGGGTTACATGGAAACATCTTGAGGGCATCGCTTAATGCAAAAGAAAAAAATAGTGAGGTGAAGAGTAAGCCATTGATATATTTTAAATCAAGATGATCAAATGATCAGGATGTAAACTCAAATGGCTAAGCATCAGTTCACTCCCGTGAGATTTCTATAGTGTCAAGATTTTATCAAGCATCATGGTTTTCATATTTTGATACCTCTAAAAAAGTACTAGCATCACCATTTTTTAATCAACATTAGTTTATTTAATAGGTGTCATTGTTTCAAATTGAGATCTAGCGTCGCTATATGGTGATGCCCTACAAAGTGCGTCACTAAAATTGAGTTGGGCATCACTCTATCCTGCAAAAGTCAAAATGAACAACATTTGAGATAGAAATTGATTAAATTGATAGTTGGGCCCTCCTTCTAGCACCAGAATTTCAACTTAGGATATTAGTATGGGTCGATTACACTTGATCCATGAAGAATCAAAGCATAACATAGCCACTGATACTCAATCTTAAACAAGATCATTCAAATGAAAGTTAAGATAAAAATTTATTGAAACTAAACTTTATGAAATATGAAAGCATTTAAATGTCTACTCTAACATTATGTACAAAGATGAGTGTGAGTGTGAGTGATTTCAATAGCATAAATTTTCTCTGAAAAAGATGGATCCATTTGTCTCCAAATAGTGTTCTATTTATAGGAAAGCAAATGAGAAATGGAGGGTTGAGATTGAAAAACCTAATCAATGGTCAAGGATGGAGGAAATGGGAGGCATGGATCATGGATTCTCATCAAGGATGAGAATGCAAGATTAGATTTGATCAAGGGTTCTCATTCCTTCCAAAGAAGCACATTTTTGACCTATACAAGAGGTCAAAAGTTAACTTGCTCAAGTAGTTTCAAGTTTAACTTGCACATGAAGCTTTGTGAGAATGTTCCCTTTCTTAAATGATTGGAGGAGAAAGAATATTATTTAGAATATTCATAGGTGAGGAAAAGGGATGTTTTACTAATTAAAAAAAAAATTAATTGTGCAAAAGGGGAGGGAATATTCTATGGGAATATTCCCTTATAGCTGGGAGGAAATAGATTAATTATATAATTGCTAATTTAAATAAGGTTTTAATCATGAAATTAGGGGATTAGAAGAATAAAGTGATATTCATTAAATTAGATGATTTAATGAATGGGGAAAGGTGAAATGAAATTTAATTAAATAGCTTATGGTTATTTAATTAAATGAGAAGACTTAGGGAATTAAATTAAATAATTTGATTTATTTAATTTAATGAGATGAAATGTTAGCATCAAAAAGGGGGAATTAACCTGATTAAATTAATTAGGTTAATAGATGTGAATGATGCAATTAATTAAATAGCTAGGATAATTTAATCAATTAAGCAAAAAGAGGATGGGTTTGAGGAAATGATGTTAGTATACCTAATTCAAGTGTATGATATCATTCAGGACATTTTTCAGTGTCTAGATTTTGCCCCTCATTGCAGCAAGGTACCTGCTGCTTTGATTCAAAGACTAATGATGTTTGGATTAAAAACTATTGCTTAAATCAAAAAATAAAAACTTTATGATTTTTTAGATGACCCACTATTGAAGGATTATGCTGATTCCCTGCCCCCTCAAGAAATCGAGCAAAAATTTTGAATTTTGGGTTGATTTCTTGACAAAGATGAAAAGTTGCCCTAGGGGTCTAGAAAGGCTCTGAGATGCATGAAATATGCCAAAAATGAAAAAATGATTCAAAATAAGGTTCCAATTGGAAAAATTTGTGAAAATGATGATAAACCCTAGCTTCAAGGTTAATTTAGGGGAAAAAAACCCTAATTTTCTAGCATAAATAGGTGAGGAAGGGTCACTTTCAATTTGTTTTTACATTCACACCTTAAGGAATTATTGCAAATTGAGCTTTGACCCTTTAACAAAATAGTGTGATGAGAGCTCCCACGACACATTTTCGACTAGGTTCGAGAGTACTAGCAGCTTCCAAGCTCAGGGCCAACAGCATGTAACTCGAAACTTGATTTGAAATTTGACTTTTTGATGCATTTATCACTTTTTGAGTTTTAAACTTTAGCTACATCACTATATAGTGACACTAATTTTAGAATCAATGATGCTAAAATGAATTTTAGCAACGCATATGTGTATTGTGATGTAGTTCATAATTTAGAATTAGGGTTTCCATTTCTAAATTGTGACACATATGTTCATAGCAATGCACTTCTCAATTTGAAAATTAGGGGTAGTGTTTCACCAAAGCCAAATCGTGACGCATGTGTTTCTAGCGACACGTTTTGTGATTTGCAATTTAAAAGCCTCGGGTGTCGCTATTTGAAATTTGAATTATAGTGATGCTATCATAAATAGTGACACTATTATTATTTTGGGGATGAAAATTCCAAATTTAGCCAAAAAAAATCATTTTATTGATGTTGTGCACTTTGTGGGTGCAAGAGATCATTCCACCTTTGATGTCCCATGAGCACTGACCCACAGTTTTGGAGAGACTTGGTGATTTTTCTGAGTTGCACCAGGAGCACTTGGGGGAGATTGGCCTATGGTACATCACATACATTACCATCGTTTGGACTCACTTGGCCATGATGACCACACTCTGCGAGTAATGGCATAGTGATACTTCATCATTTCACCTTCCCACAGGCAAGGAAACAATGACACTAGAGGATGTATAGTGATATTGTGTTTGTCAATACATAGCAAGCATGTGAGATACGACTCTAACTCCTATTACTATGCCTGCCACGAGGTGATGGAGTTGGAGGACATCATTCTAGTCACTTCACATATCAACCTTGAGATGTACAGAGGCTGAGTGCCCACATTTAGATTGATCATTGCATCTATTATCTCTGGTTTGGTTGCTCCAGACTGACAGAGCCATAGATTCAACCTAGGATGGGGTTTTACTTGGCACAGGATGCTCTAGAGGAGGACATTGTTTGCATGGGTCCCAATGATGTTGGCCTCATTATATCATGATATTCATGACTTTGTCTACTATGACGGTAGAGCGATTGACATAGAGGTTACCTTGCTACACATTTGGGCTTGGGAGCACATCGTTTTGCTTCGACCAATCATCTAGATGAATGATGTAGAGTTGGATGATCTTGTGTTTTGGAAATACAAATGCACCATTACTTTATGACACACTAGGTAGCTTGGGATTATGTACTAGCACCATGTTATTAATAATATGAAAGTATTTAGATGGTAGTTTTGGCTACAAATGCCAGCGTGGTATGACGATGTGTAGAAACTCTTCTTTGCCAGATCGACTAGGTACATGTAGGGTTGGGATCACATGATTATAGAGAGGTATCTACCATACAGGGTGGCCTGATAGTTTAGTAAGCAATAGGATAGGCTAGACAATTCATACAAGGCCATCTTTTCCAGATCAGCTCAAGAGGTACCCACATGAGGACCTATGATCCCAGCCCTAGAGGTGGTTGAGGGATTTCAGTAGTTGGTGGCATAGCTATAAGAATATGACCAAGGATAGGATGATTCCCACATATGATGCATGGTTCACACCCCCTCACAGGTTGAAAGATCCAACGGGTGCTCCTCCACAAGGGAGACCTAGAGTGAAGGGAGCAGGAAGAGGTAGAGGCAGGAGGTAGGATGGCCAAGATGGCTAGCATGGGAATATTCTGTGGGCATGGCTAATGGGTTAGTAGCCTCCACAATAGCCTCCTATTCAATAGCAACTAGTGCAGCAGCAACCAATTCAACCACCACCATCAGATCCCTAAGATTTATAGATTCAACAGCTATAGCAATAGGTTCAAGTTGTTATAGGTGAGCAGGATTAGGCCCGATAGTAGATTTGGTAGTTACTGCTATGAGGGATCAGGCATGACAATGGGTTTTAGCTATTACTGCAAAGAGAGATCATGTGAGGCAACAAGTATAGGCCATGATTGTTGAGAGAGACCAAGAGATCGGTCATTGCCAGTTGTTGGAGGCGATGACAGTGGCTACACAGGGCAAGACTATATCTACTAGGCTATACAGAGAGGTTATGACTGAGGCAACCTATTATAGGATGCACTATCATAGATATGTTCCATAGACACTCAAACAACCTGAATACTCACAAAGGAGTGATGCATAGCCTAGGGCTGAGGATCAGCTAGAGAGATAGGCTGGAGAGGGGAGCAACCATCAAGAATACCTCGATTATATAGACACTTTTTCACTTGTTTATCAATTCTTTCATACAGATATGCATTCATGGGCTCCTTTTTGATAGTCACATGGATATTATATTTATGATTGATATACATACATTGATTCAGATATTGTACCATGACATTCATGTATATATATATGATACAGATACATATTTGATATGATGTGTTCATCTTATTTCATTATTATTATTGTATGGATGCATATGATGTGAGATGTGACATTCTTTTATGTTATCTTGTATGGATGCACTTTATTTATGCCTATGCGATATGTGATGATATGTGGTGATATGAGATGTAATGATATGGAATGGATGTAATGTTTTATTTGTTTTCATTATCTTTTCATGATATGCCATGGGATGGATGATATGATATGCAAATGTTATGGATGCATTTCTTTTTGTGTATTTTCTATGCAATTTATGATGTGATGATGTATGCATGCCGATGTATGTATGGAAAATGTAGATGTTATGCTTATGATAATGATAATGCAATGTATGTTTATGATATGTGATGCAACGATTTAAGATGTTTAGAATAACAAATCTACATTATTTATCACAAGTCAAATGATAATGATGATGTAGGATGGATGTTTCATGATATTCTATGATTATGCAAGATGTATGTATGTTGATGGTTTGTGGATGTAGGATTGATGTATTGATGATGATTTTGTTGACTGTCATGATACGAGGTTAGCGCAAAGAGAAGATAGAAGAAACAAGATGAATGACCATTGATTTTGATGATTGAGTCCAAAGAACCAACAAGTCTATGATCCACCAAGACTTTATTAGAGATGGTGATGAGAGATGCATGATGATGATGAATTCATGATTATTTTCTCAAATCTTGGGATTGGGATTTTTTGCCATTCCTTATTGTTTGATATAACACAGACACGATGCATTAAGGTATTGATAACCAGGACGACGTTGTATCCAATGTAATGGAAATTGGCTCTTCAAATACATAGGATAGTTCTTGTTCACATCTTGACATACGGAAACCTCGTTGGAATGTAAGTTAGAAGCTTAGGATATATTGGACAAAAGCATACAAATAGTCAACAACATACTCCAAACAACCTTCCTACACACAACTAAGCAAGTATGTGCCAATATTATTTTACAAGAGTACCCACAAGCACAAAAAAAGAAAGATAATGATCAATTCCACATTCCTTTATCTCTAAATCATTTTGATAGACATCATTGAGAAGTCCTCGGAATGGGTCATTAAGATAAATCATAAGAAAAGATTAAAGAAAAACAATCAATGTTATATATATCTCTTTCCAATTTAACTTTAGCTAAGGTGATGTTTGATACTGATGCCCATCATAGGAAGGATACATCCTAGGACATATTTATTAGGGGTTATTTGATGTAGGATGATGATGAGCTTTATGATAATTCATTGATATAAACTTCACTGACGCATTTACCTATTATCTAGACTTTAGATTTTGATAATTAGCTTCCCACTTTACAACTTGTACTTTCTTTCTATTTGTTTCGCCAAAGATTGAAGGTGATGATCGTTTTATTATGGATGAAAGTTATTGTAGGTAAAAGAAAAATGGGATGGGTAGTGTTGGTTTTTTTAAAGAACCAATCAGATCTCACTAAGTACCTATGAGCTTACCAAACTCATTTCTTGAATACTTGAGAGATAATTGGCCAATGAATGAGATGAAGCTATAATGATTCTTCTCCTACACTTTGGGCTCTCCAAGACCTAGGAGGGTGATCCCATAATGTATATCTTGCAAATTTTCTAAACAATTATCTCACACATTGCACAAAAAAGTAGATATATTCCCATTAGAGACTAAATAGATGAAATCCTTCAAGAAAATGGTAGTTCCTTGAAAGAATTAAAAACCTAAAGCCAAGAATACCATACAAAACTAACCAGAAAAAAGGTAGATCAATTAAAGAGTATTTATGAATGTTGTTCTCAAATTGGATAACCAGAACCATGGGAAATGTATACAATACTTAAGATTAGTGCCATATCTCTAGGCCAGGAGTCAAAACAAAGCAAATCAAACTGTAAGGTGAATTTAATCCTAAACATCCATGATCTAAGTGAGATTTCCTTGCAATTCACATATTAATACTAATACTTTATCACTACTTATCAGATCCATTACACAAGTATATGAATTCATGATTTAATCAAATAATTTTAACTAATCCACTGAATCAAAGCCTAAATTTAAACATACATCAAAGCACAGTGACAATGAAGATTAATGAAATGGTCCTTGATTGTATTTTCATTAATAATTCAGATACAATGTATAGCTAGAGAGATGATAAACTCAAGGGATTTGCATTATTCTTCAGATATGTTTAGAAACCATAAAATTGACAAAACTCACTTGCTATACTCTAGAATTAAGATACAAACTTCAAATATGTTCTCTCTATGTTCACAATTTGCATAATTTGGATCTAGAATTCAATAAGAGACTTGTACTAATAGCCCCGAATTCCCTTTTATGAGAAAAAGGGAGAAAAAAAAGCTTCCAGCCAAAATTACACATGTCACATTTTAATTAGACCGCTACAACACACATTCCCTTTGCAATTATATTTACACTTTCAATTGGAGGGAACATACATAAGACAAAGATTATTCATTCACTGAAGAAAATAGAACTAACTTCCATAAAGAATTTTGTTGGAAAGGAACAACCTTATAACCATTGTTGCATATTCATTCCATCAAGCAAAATGACAAAATTGTGTAAAGATGGCAAAGGTGAATGAACATCCAAGTTAGCATTAGCATCAATCCAAGTCATCGCTATTCAACACCTATTTGTTATATCTTGAATCACAAGAAACATATCTTTATGCATTGTAATTTTTGAGGCTAGACCTGTAATATACTTGACCAAGTATATGTATTCTCCATCCCTCTATTCACAAATCTAATTCATTAATAAATATTCTCTTCCACTGCTCATATTCTGCACCAGATGGCCAATTTGAATCAATGATTTCATCCATCTTCTTCCTATATGGAGAGTACTTTTTCAATACTGAATTAGACTCCTTATCTAAGTCCTCTAGAAAGCTGATGGTGAAAGACAATCTCTCCAAGGCATCTTTTGATATATCAATGTCAACCTTCTCACAAATAAGAGTTTCTTGAGAAACAATTGTAGTGTCCAGATGGTTCTTCCACATTTGTAAGGGTTTTACCTCATCATAGGTATGTTGAATATTAGAACACAATGTCAAGTCTACTTCATCAAACTTGGCCTTCAATTATTTTATTCTTTGTTCTAATGGGGAAGCATACCCTTGAAACTTTTGTTCCTTAACCTCATTAACAAATTTATAAGTTGGAAACTGTATTCTATGATGGTGCGGTCATAAAACACCCATCAACAATTCCCCTTCAAAAATGGAAACTTTGGTTGTTACATGAGGATGGGAATCCTAACAAATGTATAATTTACATAATGGATGAAATGGAAAATATCTTTAGCATCTCAAGTAAAAGGCCCTTATCTACCAATTTTTGGGGCTTTTAGAAGAAAAACTCTTGATATGGATGCGATAAAATTAGAAAACTCAATATATGTAGACATTCTTATGCTAACAAAGGGATACTTCTCACAAGAAAAGGATCTCATTTAACAAGAAAGCTTCTAGTGGATGAAAAATTCAAGTTTGCTCATTAATCATTGTTTCCTACCTTCAATCAATAAAGATCTTCCAAGCATAATTCCAACATAGATTAGGCCACCCCTGCTTCCTAGTAAATATAACAGGAGTTCAACCTCAAAAAAAAAAGGTGTAGTAGGTGAGAAAATTATAGCCTCTAGATTTACAAGTGCCACGGGGTTCTAAATTACATACAAATGTCTATCAACATTGATTCGAAGAAACTATTACTTAACCCTATTATCATTCACATGAGACCAACTAAATGGATTATTCGGTAGATTAGAAATGAATATTGTCTTTCAATGTATCCATTCTAATGAACATGGCCATTTGGCTTGATAGCATCACCTAAAAAAAAGAGCTATCAAAAAGGATTGAGGCCGCAACTGCTAATGAAAGTTAAGAACAATCAACAAACCTTTCCAAAGAGGAACAACTGTCCTAACATGAAGAAAAAAAGAAAACCCATGCAAATTTAAGCAAAACTTGAAAAATCATATGCATGCACACAGCAGCATCCAAAAAAATAAAAGGAACAACTCAAAATTACAAATGATTTCAATGCTTTGGCCTCACCAAAAAACAAGTTGAAGACATTGGATTGAACAACCAAAGGAGTAATCAAAATCTATTCAAAACCAACTTGGTACCAACAAAATAAATGCTCCAGTTGTATAAGATATCCTCATCAAATTCTTCTCATACTCTTTTCATGGTTCAAAACATTGAATCAAGAATTTAAAAAAAAAAAACAAAAACAAAAACTCAACCCAAAATTTGAAACCCTAATCTTCCATCATGTTGATGCATGTTTTGTGACACACCGAACATTAGAATAAAGAGTCCAAAGATGCTCTATCCTCTCTTGAAAAACCACATTGTATGCTAAGATTGTGAGAAGATCATATGGTGATTCCAAGTTTTCTTCTATCAGGTCTTGGTGTGTGGATAAGCTCAATGGTCATTGTGATATGTTGGTGATACACAAAGGGACTTATGCTAGGCTTGTTCAATTCACAATGAAGGTTTAGGCAATGAAGCTCTACTATTTGGGTCTTGGATCAAACAAACTAAAAAAAAGGAGATAAGGGTTTAGAAGTTCTAATCTTCTCCCTAAGAATTCAAGAGACGGTATTAACTTGGTGAAACCAATAACCACTCTATGTTTCGCCATGCTTAGGAAAACTACACAAAGTGGGTGCAATCTTCAAGGGAGTGTGCTTATGATTTTCACGTCATGAATAACTACCATCAAATCGAACAATATTTATCCAAACAAAAGTTAAACATCCACAAAGTAAGCTCAGGCTAACTTTACGCATTGAATGAAAATCATCCATTCAAAGAAAGTATGAGAAAAAGTTTCACCATAAATCAATACTTATCAGATCTTGCATTCATCTAACATACATGAAATAAAATCTAAACTATGATAAGGAATAAGAACCATGCCCACTCCAAAATAAGAGAAGTAATCACCATCAATTTGAACAATACATTACTTATGACTTTGGCAGTTGTATGCAACAATTTACTTAAATCTCAACATGTTTTGCAACATTCTCCCCTTGCTTTACAAATGAGGGGTGAGCTCAATTTATAGGCTCCCCAATTACAATTCAATGGCCAAGATTGATTTAGGATCAATGGCCAAGATTAAAAATAAAACCCTAATTAGGGTTTGTCACACTAACTACCTCTCGACCAATGAGAAAATTACATTCGAGGACACTTCTCCTTTTTGCTAAATATGAACCAACAATAAAATAGAAATTTGTTGTATGGTGGAGTGTCGAGTTCATTAAATCTGGACATGTTGACTTGGAACAATTTGATTGGTTGAGGCGCCACTTCAGTAGGTTGGATGTCCTCCTTGGTCACTTTGTTCATTTTTCCATGTTCTTGCCTTAGAATATTTTTCTTCTCTGATGACTTTGTC
>VDFB02275672.1:0-67126 GCA_007258455.2 Sequoia sempervirens
ATCTAGTATTGCAAACACTAGTTTTTTGTCACCTTCTTCAACAACTCAAAACTTTTATTTGCTCTTGAACTCCTTGTCTCCCCTCATTGTCTCAATTAATGGTACATAAGTGCCACTAAAATTCTAATGAACTTCCTATAGAAACTCACCAAACCATGAAAAAATCTCACCTCTCCAACAATTACTTGTTTAGGCCACATGACAATTGCTTGAACTTTCTCAAGATCCATCTTCAAACCTTCAATTGAAATTGAATATCCCATGTATGTCAACTCCTTTTTCATGAAACTACACTTCTTCATGTTGATCAACAACTTTTCTTCCCTCAATCTCTATAGTACTAATCTGATATGCTCCGAGTGTTATCCCTTCATTTTTACAAAAAATAAAAATATCATCGAAATAAACAATCACAAAATTATCCAAGAATGTCTTCAAAACTTCATTCATCAATCTCATAAATGTACTCAATGCATCAATCAACCCAAAGGACATAACAATCAACTCATATAGTCCATCATTTGTCTTAAATGTTGTCTTCCATTCATCTGCTCTAATTCTGATTTAACAATAACCACTTTTCAAATCAATCTTGGTAAAATAATTTGCTCTACGCAAACAGTCCATTATGTCATCCACCCTTGGCAATGGAAATTTATACTTGACCGTGATCTTGTTGATTGTTCTAGAGTCTATAAACATCCTCCACTTTCCATCCTTCTTAGGTGTGAGTAGCATTGGTACCCCATATGGGGTCAAACTCTCTCTAATCAAACCTTTCCTCAACAACTCCTAACTTGTTGGTTCAACTCTTCATTTTCTATTGGTGTCACCCTATGTGCCACTTTATTTGGTAAACTTACTCCTAGATTTAGATCCATGTGATGACTAATACTCCTTACTAGTAGTCATCCCTTTTGCATATTATCTAATATGATATCCTTATACGGTGTCAATAATTCTAAAATATCTTCCTACAATGTCTTCTCTTCATCTACAATGGTGCTTGTACTTGGGGTGTTGCATAATTTTGGGATTAATGCAAAACATATATTCTCATGTCTCAATCCCTCTAGGAACCTTCTCCCATCCACTATACAAATTATGACACTGCTACAAACCTACCTCTAATTTCCCTCAATAGAATCAACAAATGTCTCTTACCTTTGTTTGTTATACTATAAGTATTTGCTTTTCAATTATGAATAGTATTACTGTCAAATTGTCATGGCCTCTCCAACAAACAAATGACACATCCATCAACATTATATCACATGAAATTCATGATACAAGACGTAACATTGTTCTTTCACCAATACCTTATGTTATTTTTGCAGCCAAGCAATCCTATATGGTCTAAGGTGTTCTCACCTCCTAAACTTTTGTTTATCAACCATTTCTTCAAACACTAGAATATCAGCACTACCACTATCAATGACAACTTGACAACTCTTAGCTCTTGAGTTGCATATTATTCTTAACAAATACTTACTTTATACTAGTTCTCCTTCTTCATGTTTTATCAAGGTTCTTCTCATGACAAGTGATTCACCCTTCTATGGTTCACCCTCAGAATTTCAAAACTTCTTTGTATCCTCATCAACATATGCAACTCTCAAGTTTCCTCCCAACCTTTTGCCAGGGATTCCTTGACCTTGGTGACATTCAAATGCTCAATGTCCTTCCTCCCCACACCTAAAACAAGTTCCTCTAAAAGGTCATCCATCTCCTTGATTATATCTTCCTTTGCCTCTCTGAAATCCATCAGTTCTATCATTGCAGTATGAATTTCTATCATCCCTTTCTCTATGGTAAGAACTACCGCCTTCTCTAATGTTCCAATGGGAATTACCACTTCCTCTTTCATTGCAATATGAGCTAACACTCTTAGAAGCCTCCACATATGGTCTCCTACCACCACATAGATTTTTCTCTCTAGTATCTTTTTTCTCTTTCTCTTTTTGTCGACTCTATCTATCTTCAATTCATCTATTCAATTTCCTTTCTATAGCTACAGCCATCTAATATCCCTGCTCTATTGTTTGGATATTCAACATTACTCTACTCTTCATGTGTTGATCCTCTCAAACTATTGATGTGTCTTGCCACTTTCTCTGCTCGTTCATCAAGATAGACTATCAATCTATAGTATTTTTAATATAGATTTTCACAACCATATCCTTCTACCTCAAATTGTGCAATTCCTTTAAAATTTCTAAATGATAATTTCCAAAAATAAACTTAGATTTTAAATTTTTCGCCATTCTATCTGTTGTGACCTTTTCACACATCACCCCATTGCAAATGGGGACCCCCTGTTTTCGCTTTTCGCCCTAGACATCGCAACTGCTTATCACTTGTCTTTTTACAATGAAGTCATCATTTTGAGAGTTTCAAGTCAGTTTTTTGAGAGTCATCCGAGCCAAGTTGAGAATCCATGCCTGAATCAGTACCTAAACGTCACAAAAGGGCTCAGAAGGTCCAGGAGACAAGGATCGCCTGTGCTTGGGGCCAATTCTGACACTTCCTACTTTTTAGGGAATCTGCTTTTTTGCTTTTTCGCTTTTTCATTTTTGGCATTTTTGGACCAAATGGGGTTCCCTATTTTTTAGGGATTTTTCTTTTTCTATTTTTAGAAAGTCAACCCTGGTCAAACGAGTCAACGTTTCCATCTTTAGAACCAAAAAATTGAAAAATCAAAGTAAAAATCAAAAAATCAATCAAAAATCAGGAAAAGCATGGAAAAGCAAGGGAAAATCTGGAAAAATCAGTTAAAAATCATGAGAAAATCACCCAAAAATCAACCCAAAGGCATGAAATTCATAGAAAATTTGCCTAAGTTTGGAGAAATTCGCCCTTGCCATGGAGATGAAGGATGGCGAAGAAGTTAGCTAGTCCACCATAAAATGGCAAGACATTCACAAAGTCCGCCATGCCTTGATGAGAGAATGTCAAGCCATTAAGGAAGTTCGCCCTTAATTTGAGGGACGTGGCAAGTCTGCCCTTGTCATAGAGGAAAGATGGCATGACATCCTCCAAGTCTGCCCCAGCATGATGGTGAAATGGCAAGACCTTTGGAAAATCCGCCCAAGCCTTGGCCAAGAAGAATGGAAAGAATTTGATGAAGTCCGCCCTTGCCATGGAGATGGGAGATGGCGAGAAAACTTGGAAGTCCACCCTTCACATGGCAAGACATGCTCAAGTGTTACATCCGGAAATATTATAGCTACTATTGTATAGGGCCATTGAATGTAATGTTTGAATCTTGATGATGAATAAAACATGGTTGATCTCTTTATTAAATGTAAAGAAGGAGTCTGTTTAAATGATGGTATCATTTGATTGTTACTTCTAAATGATTTAGTTTGAATTCAAATGTTGCATCTGAGTTATGGAATAATAGTAGTGATGATACAACGTGAGATGGTTTTGCCTTGTTATGAGGCATATATTTGCCGGTGTCGTAATAAGTGATGTCGCGGTATGAAGGTACCTCGGACGGAGAGAGACATCATTAGGGAGGAGCAATTGAGATGCTTGATACTTGATTACCAAAGCGGACATACACACAAGCCATAGAAGTGAGTAAAAGCTGATGTTGTTTTGGTTAAAAGGTAAGTCATCGTGGAAGCTTGTCTCGTATCATTAGAGAATTAAGTGTCTTCTTAGTCATGTGTAAACAAGTGATGCTTGCCGATTATAACCTTATAAAATGATAAGTTAGAGGTTAGAGGTGGATGTGTGTATTTGTACATCACGAATCACGATATGTACAAGTACCATAAGTACATTCATGTCGATACAAGCGTGTGGCGGGATGGATTATGTATGCGGTATGCGTACGTGGAGTATAAATGTGTTATGTATATATACATATAGTATATACTCTGAGGATATATATACAAGTATACATACCCACGGCTAACGAGATAAATGAATTATATATTGTAATGATATCTTGCCTCTGAAGTTATACGAATACATATATATTAATTTACATGTTTAACGTATAATGTAAATAAATATATGTGTATTAGTATAAAGATAAGTATTTCAATATATTTAGTATTATATTAAAATATTAATATAATATAGTTTAAAATGTATATAATATTATTTAAATTGATAATTTAAATAATTATGCATAAACTATATTATGTAAGTATTTTAATATAATAAACAAATATATTTAAATAAAAGATTTGTCAAAATCAAATGAAATAAAAGTTAAAACATTGTAAAGCACGAATACAAATCTGGGAAGAAATTAAAAATCGCGGATTTCATAAAAATCACGAATTGATAAGAAAACGCGGATTTTTCTAATGTGTTCGTTGAAGTGTTAATCTTCAAATATGAGCCTGCATATATGCGCCATTTTTACTTTGAAAACTCTATTAAAATATTAAAGTTTTACCAAAACGAAATAAAGAAGAAAAACGCAAAAATGCAGAAGGGAAAATGAAAAACGCGCAGGAAATTCGCGCGACTAGGGCCGGACAGTTGAAAATGGCCGATTTATCTCTTGCTTGGTGAATAAAATGAAATCTGGACGCCATTAGAGCAAGGAAAAAGTCTTCAATAAAACTTGGCAAATAACCTAGCTGAAAAAACGCGTGAGAACAAGCGCTGTCACGTTTTAACAAACTGAACGAATTCAAATTGAAATAAGCTTTGCTGCTGTCAAAAATGGAGGTCGAAACCCTCACCAAATGGATACACGTTTTTAGTTTGAAACATTCTTCTCTTGCTGGCTTAAAAGGGAGTCGAATCACCTTCAAATTGATGACTAAGGGTTTGAGAAACTCGCCAAATGTCTGTTTAACAAATTCTGGGCACTTGTCAATTTGCATGCCTTCTAAAAGGGAAAACAGTTGCAATTCGGGCCCTATATAATAACGCCCTTTCACTCTTCTCAACTTACTTCTTGCTAAATACGAGTTTCACAACATTTTGTGAGCTCCCATACCAATTCATTCGAGTTGCTGTGTATTCTTTAAATTGCTGCATTTCCTGTATGCTGAGTGAAATAAGTTCAGTGAGCTTTTACCAGTTTAATTACTGTGTTAAGTCTTCTTTTTAAGATTTGAGTGGAGTGAAGCCATAGACGAATTAATCTTTAATTAGAGGAGTGAAAATTGTGAGGACTATATTGAAAGCTCTCCTTAATAGCCATTTAATTTGGAAATCTGGAAGTTGCTGAAGGAGACTCGGGGAGAGCTGTGTTGGAGCTTTAAAATCAGGCAAGAGTCTTCCTATTATACAACTTTTGTTAAAGTGTTGTTTATATTTTGCATCTTGTGTTCATTGCTTTCAATTAGCTTAATAGGAAAGAACCAATTCGATGAATAAAGCAATGCATTAAAGGAGAAAATGTGTAAAGGATTCAATGATTATGATAAATTGTGAAAAAGGGATTATTTGGGTTAAGAGTTTAAAGGATTAGATTATTTATCTTGCATTAAGAAGAAATAATAGAAAAAGGTAAAAGGGAAGGATTTACTTGCATTTTAAATGGGTATTGCGTGATGTGTATGATCTCTATATACGGAGAATACGTAGAAGTACTTATTATCTACTAGGATCGAGATGATGGCAGAATCAAGTGAAGTCTTTTAGCTTAAGTTATAGGGATAACTGAGACAAGTTAAGTACTCCTAGGATAAAGAGTTCCTAGTTAGGAGGAATTGATACAAGACGCTTGAATACTGTTTTCATTTCTAGTAGGTTCGTATGATTGTAGGATGTCTGGGATGACGAATTCATCCATTGAAGGACAAAACCTATGCGTAGAGTAAGGAAGCCTTAAGTCAAATCGGCCCTGAGTAGTGTTTATGATAGATGACCTTCATTCGAAGTACTGAATGAGAATACTTTGGCCAAAGTAGTGAAAGGTACGACATCCACCTAGATGTGAGATAGTTGAGACTACACTGTCAGTTCATTGTGATCCGAGTACTAGATCGAGATTGTGAAATAGCAAGGTTCTAGTTGAGTAGGACACAGCACTATGCTCAGTTGGTAATCGTTAAAGGATACCCTACCAATCTCTTCTTCGAAGGGAGGGTCGTTCATTGCAAAATGATCGTGCGGGGGACCGCATTATAAGTCCGTGGTTGGCGGAAAAGCGCCCGAGTGATGTTTCTCCTCCACAGCGAGCGGCCGATGTACCAAGATTTGAAAGGACGGATTCCTGGACCTTCTTACTTCTATTTGTGCAAAAGCTTACGAGCTATGTATGTAACTGTATTCCTTTTTAACTCTGATTTATATTTGCAATGAAAATGAAATTCATGAGGAAACATATTGTAACTTGTACATGTTTATCAATAAAGAAAGGAAGAAATTTATTGTAATATCTTTGTTATATGTTACTTTTACATGTTTAAAGTGAAAATGGGAAAGTTTTTAATTTACGCAGAATTGGGTCGTAACATGTGGTATCAGAGCTACCAGGTTCTGCACTGAAACCTATGAGCTCATTACGCAACAATGCGTAAACCTTATCAGAAGATAACGGTTGAAAAGTTCTTGTGCTGCAAAGACAAGAGAAAAGAACTTAAAGAGGTGAAAAGGAAAAATGAGATCCTTAGTAACTTAAGTAAACTAGAACGAGTTAAGAGTTAAACTCAAAAGAAACTCCTAAACCAACAAATGTCACCTAGAATTGCGGAAACATATGCAATTAGGTTAGGCAGAAAGGTTAGGATGAATAACCAGGTTATACCTTTATCCAACGAAATAGTTTTGTGACTCCAAGGAATGAGAAGGAGTGTGACAACTTTCGATAGTTGTAAACTACAGTTATAAAGAGTCAAAAACTTTTGGATTTGGTATAGAACAGCTTTGAGTCTATGAGAATGAAACAAGGAATTAATGTCGGAGTTAAAACATGAAAGCGACAACGGAAATTGTCGGATGAGAAACCACTATAACCTAGGAAAAGATAGAGTAAGAAGCTGCACGGAATGTGGCAAAGTAATGTTCGGGAGACCAGAAAGTGAAGATCGGAAATCTTCATTGGTAGCACATACATACTCTCTTTAGATTCTAGAGGAAAATGATAGAACATAAGATAGATCAATCTGATCATGTTAGTAGAACTAACATAATGTTCTAAGTGGATAAACTCATGAAAGAAATCAACGTATTGGAAAACTTGACTTACAGGATTTTGATTTATGAACAAGTAGTTGCTTAGAATCCTGAAAGGGTATTTCAGTTTAGCAAACAAACCATGATCATACTTGAAATATTCAGTTGAGCGAATGTGCAAAGTATTATAGTCAATAAGCGAAAGTGATAAACCAAAACTTGAATAAAAATCTTGTGAATGTATGCTTATATGTTTTCCAAAAGATAGTTAAAAGTTTAATTAGGCTAACTTGTATTAAACATTCAGGTTAAAGTGAACTATTAAATCATGGTGAAAGTGTATGAGAGGACGAGAAATATTCCTGGAACAAGTCGTGAAGAGGAACAAGAACCAACAGGAATAGAAGCTAAGCTGGAACAGATTCTGGCGAGATTGTCCAACCTTGAAAAGGCAAAAGCAGTTGAGATACCTGTCACCAATAATGAAGAGGAAAGTTCTTCGCATGGAGAAGGCATTAATCATAACCGTGAGAAGGAGAAATCTCCAACTCCGTCTATTGAGAAGAAGAGGAAACAAGTGTCCACTGAGTTAACAAAGGATATGAAGAAGGTATACCCTCCAAAATTTGATGGAAGTGCCGGAGGTGACGAAGCTGAGGTATGGTTAGTACAAATGGAAAAGTACTTTGACATAAGAAATTATGACGAAGTTACTAAAGCAGCTTGGGGTGCTTATCAGTTAGCGGGTGAAGCTTCTAACTGGTGGGAGAACAAGAAACTGGAATTGGACATAAATTCCTGGAAGCTGACTTGGGAAGAGTTCGTTGAAATTTTCCGCAAGCGGTGGTTGCCACAACTCTATTATGACCAAAAACTTTCTGATTTCCAAGAATTGAGGCAAGGAACCATGTCAGTCAACGAGTACTGGGAGAAATTTACTCGGCTTCTGCGATATGTTCCTATCTATCATAAGGATGAACGATTCCGGATCAGGAAATTCATCTTGGGATTGAACAGTAATATTGGAGGTGAAGTCGATATGCATGGACCGACCACAATGGATCTTGTGTATGAAAAAGCCATTAAGCGGGAACAGAAGCTTAAGGCAGACTCCAAACAGTATGAAGGAGAAGAACAAAAGAAGCAAACTGAAGTCTCTGACAAGATTACCCCCAAGAAAGAAGAATTTGCGCAAGATGCAGCAAGGAAAAAGGGGAAGAGATCTCGCTTCAATGAGAAGGAATTCAGAAAAGACTGGAAAAGAGACAACTCCAGGTATAATGACACTAGAAAAGCTAGTGAAGGTGACAATAAGACTGGAGGAAACCATGGAGAAAAGAGGACCAAGAGCAGGATGCTTTATTTGTAGAGGTAATCATTATGCAAATGAATGCCCCAACAAAACTTCTGGTAATCAGCATGGCAATTCACTGCCTACTCAAAAGGCCATGTTTCAGCATAGGAAGAACACTGTCTTGAGTGATGGACAAGTTGATGTCCAGATTACGCCAATAAAACATTCTTGAAGCTTTCAAGAGTGTAGAATAAATGTAGAGTCATGTTTTTATGCTTTTGAATAATACCTTAGTTCATCGGGGACGATGATTCCTAAGGGGGGAAGTATGTTACATCCCGATATTATAGCTACTATTGTATAGGGCCATTGAATGTAATGTTTGAATCTTGATGATGAATAAAACATGGTTGATCTCTTTATTAAATGAAGGAGTCCTGTTTAAATGATGGTATCATTTGATTGTTACTTCTAAATGATTTAGTTTTGATTAAATGTTGCATACAGTTATGGAATAATGATAGTATTCTAACTTGTGAGATGTTTTTACCTTGTTATGAGCATATGACTGCTGGTGTCATGTCGTGATGTGCAGGTATGAAGACTGTACCTCCGGACAGAGGAGAGACATCATTCGGGGAGGAACTTGGTCGGGTAAACAGTAACGATTACCAAACTGAACATACACACACAAACCTTAGAACTGTGTAAGCTAAGTCATTGTTCTGGTTAAAGGTAAGTCATCCGTAGGTTTGACTAGTATCATTAGGAGTCGTGTCTTCTTCTGAATATGTAAACAAGTGATGCTTGCCAGTATAACCTTATAAATGATAAGTTCTGGTTAGAGGTGGATACGTGTATTTGTACATACGAATACGATATGTACAAGTACCCATAAGTACATTCATGTCGATACAAACGTATTAAGCAGATGGATATGCCATACGTATGTGTCGATATAAATGTATTTATGGATACTTATACATGTAGTATATATACAGATATATATACAAGTATACATACCCACGGCTAACGAGATAAATGAATTATATATTGTAATGATATCTTGCCTCTGAAATTATACGAATACATATATATTAATTTACATGTTTAACGTATAATATAAATGAATATATGTGTGTATTAGTATAAAGATAAGTATTTCAATATATTTAGTATTATATTAAAATATTAATATAATATAGTTTAAAATGTATATAATATTATTTAAATTGATAATTTAAATAATTATGCATAAACTATATTATGTAAGTATTTTAATATAATAAACAAATATATTTAAATAAAAGATTTGTCAAAATCAAATGAAATAAAAGTTAAAACATTGTAAAGCACGAATACAAATCTGGGAAGAAATTAAAAATCGCGGATTTCATAAAAATCACGAATTGATAAAGAAATTTTTCTAATGTAATTCGTTGAAGTGTTAATCTTCAAATATGAGCCTGCATATATGCGCCATTTTTACTTTGAAAACTCTATTAAAATATTAAAGTTTTACCAAAACGAAATAAAGAAGAAAAACGCGAAAATGCAGAAGGGAAAATGAAAAACACGCAGGTAACCGCGCGACTAGGGCCAGACGTCTGAAAATGGCCGATTCATCTCTTGCTTGGTGAATAAAATGAAATCTGTACGCCATTTGAGCAAGGAAGAAGTCAGAAATGAAACTTGGCATTTAACCTAACTGTAAAAACGCGCCAGTTGAGAGTTGTCACGTTTTTAACAGTCTGAAACAAATTCGAAATGAAATAAACTTCTTGCTGTCAATTTCTCCATATGCGTTTTGAATTATTCTCCTCTTGCTGTCAATAAACTGGTCGAATCATCTTCAATCTGATGACTAAGGGTTTAAAGAATCCGCCATCTATCATTTTGACCATTTATGGGCACTTTGCTGTCAATGAACATGCCTTCTTAAGTGGAAAACTGTTTCAATTCGGCCCTATATAATGACGCCCTTTCACTCTTCTCAACTTACTTCTTGCTAAATACGAGTTTCACAACATTTTGTGAGCTCCCATACCAATTCATTCGAGTTGCTGTGTATTCTTTAAATTGCTGCATTTCCTGTATGCTGAGTGAAATAAGTTCAGTGAGCTTTTACCAGTTTAATTACTGTGTTAAGTCTTCTTTTTAAGATTTGAGTGGAGTGAAGCCATAGACGAATTAATCTTTAATTAGAGGAGTGAAAATTGTAAGGACTGTTTTGAAAGCTCTCCTTAATAGCCATTTAATTTGGAAATCTGGAAGTTGCTGAAGAAGACTCGGGGAGAGCTGTGTTGGAGCTTTAAAATCAGGCAAGAGTCTTCCTATTATACAACTTTTGTTAAAGTGTTGTTTATATTTTGCATCTTGTGTTCATTGCTTTCAATTAGCTTAATAGGAAAGAACCAATTCGATGAATAAAGCAATGCATTAAAGGAGAAAATGTGTAAAGGATTCAATGATTATGATAAATTGTGAAAAAGGGATTATTTGGGTTAAGAGTTTAAAGGATTAGATTATTTATCTTGCATTAAGAAGAAATAATAGAAAAAGGTAAAAGGGAAGGATTTACTTGCATTTTAAATGGGTATTGCGTGATGTGTATGATCTCTATATACGGAGAATACGTAGATGTACTTATTATCTACTAGGATCGAGATGATGGCAGAATCAAGTGAAGTCTTTTAGCTTAAGTTATAGGGATAACTGAGACAAGTTAAGTACTCCTAGGATAAAGAGTTCCTAGTTAGGAGGAATTGATACAAGACGCTTGAATACTGTTTTCATTTCTAGTAGGTTCGTATGATTGTAGGATGTCTGGGATGACGAATTCATCCATTGAAGGACAAAACCTATGCGTAGAGTAAGGAAGCCTTAAGTCAAATCGGCCCTGAGTAGTGTTTATGATAGATGACCTTCATTCGAAGTACTGAATGAGAATACTTTGGCCAAAGTAGTGAAAGGTACGACATCCACCTAGATGTGAGATAGTTGAGACTACACTGTCAGTTCATTGTGATCCGAGTACTAGATCGAGATTGTGAAATAGCAAGGTTCTAGTTAGTAGGACACGCACTATGCTCAGTTGGTAATCGTTAAAGGATACCCTACCAATCTCTTCTTGAAGGGAGGGCCGTTCATTGCAAAATGATCGTGCGGGACGCATTATAAGTCCGTGTTTGGCGGAAAAGCGCCCGAGTGATGTTTCTCCTCCACAGCGAGCGGTCGATGTACCAAGATTTGAAAGGACGGATTCCGGGACCTTCTTACTTCTATTTGTGCAAAAGCTTTACGAGCTATGTATGTAACTGTATTCCTTTTTAACTCTGATTTATATTTGCAATGAAAATGAAATTCATGAGGAAACATATTGTAACTTGTACATGTTTATCAATAAAGAAAGGAAGAAATTTATTGTAATATCTTTGTTATATGTTACTTTTACATGTTTAAAGTGAAAATGGGAAAGTTTTTAATTTGTAATTGGGTTTGTAACACAAAGTCCGCCCAGCCTAAAGCAAGGTAGGAAAATCGAAATTTGGCTAAGCATAGGAAGAAAGGCAAATGGAAAGGAAGCTAGAAAGTCCGCCATCAAGTGGAGATAAATGAGGGATGAGGGACGTCCAAGCACATGTAAAGTCTGCCCTTGACTTGATAGAAGATGGCACAAAAGTCAGCAAGTCCGCCCCCACCAAGATAAAGAAATGGCAAGCCTAACCCAAAGTCCGCCATGCCATGTCTTGGCTAGGATAAAGTCCGCCCACCCATGAGATAGTGGAAAAAAAAGTTGAGAAAGTTTGCCTAGCTTGCAAGAGGGTCCAAAATTTGACTAAGTATGGACGCCTTTGAGGGAGAAAACTAAAAATTTGGCCAAGTATTAATGCCGAGAGAGAGAAAATTCTAAAAAAATGGCTAGGTATTGACACCATGGGAGTAAAAATTTATAAAAAAAAAATGGTTAAGTGTCAAAGCAGTAATGGAAAGCACATGTTGAAATCCACCTAGACATCAATGAAATATGGCAAGAAAGTTGTGAACTCCGACCTAAAGATGGCATGACATCCTCCAAGTTCACCCCAAGCTTCAGAATGGATGGAAAATACATAAGGAAGTCCGCCATGCCAAAAGCAACATGGAAAGATATTCATGGAGTCCGCCATGGAAGTGGAAAGAAATTTGTCAAGTCCGCCCAGCCTATCATGCCTTGGAAACAAATTCACAAAGTCCACCTTGGAGATATGGAAAATGGCACAAAGTTCTGGAAGTCTGACCTGACTTTGAAAAGGAAGAAGGAGAACATTTTGGAAGTCTGCCAAGGAGTGGAAATACATGAAGAAAGTCCGCCTTCAAGCTTGGAAAGAAAACTCCAAAGTCCGACCTTGGCAAGAAGACTTCAAAGATTGCCTAGACATCAAAGAGAACATGGAATAAAAGTTTCAAAGTCTGCCATGAAGATAAAGAAATTCCAAGTGTTAACAAAATGGATGGACGTCACAAGCAAGAAAAAGTCTGACTTACCTCCGGACACAGGCAAAGTTTGGCATGGCCTAAGAAAGAAAAATGTTTAAGTATTGATAAAGTCCACCCAAGGAGAGGATAAGAAAATTGGGTAAGTGTTGATACCTTAGGGAGGGAAATTCAAAAAAAAACATTGACTAAGCGTTGGAAAGAAAGCAGGAAGAATGGAGAAGGTTAAAGAGGGAAAGTAAAGAGGAAATGAATAAAATCCTTGGCAAAGTTCATTCGAGCATAGATATGGCCAAAATCTTGGCTAAGTTACAAAATGAAACTAAATAGCCAAAATTTGGCTAAGTATGGGAAATACTTCACAGAGAAAATTCCAAGCACAGCAAATTCAAGGCACTTGAAAGAATATTCGGACATCTTGAAGGGATTTCATCTACAATCCCAGACCTGTTGAAGCAATCAAGGCATCTTCTTGAGGGATTTCATCTCCTGAAGAATTAAAAAAAAAGCTTCCAATCAGAATCAGATGGTGACAAGAAGAGTGTTCCAAACAAATTTTCTTACTTAGACAATTTCTTGACACAAATTGGATAATTCAGAGAGGAAATCCAAAGGAATAACACCAATCCAATTCAAGCAGGAGGAATTTCAAAGCAATCAGGAAAGAAAATAACTTCAAGTCCAGACACCTGCTCCAAGGCGAGACTTCCAATACGGATGAGAAGAAGAAATCAAAATCTCAAAGGAGATCCAAGATCTAAACTAGGAAGGAACAAGCGCAAAGGACAGAGTCATCGGCAAGGAAAATATTCCAAGGCAAGAACGTGGAAGAAAAAAAAGTGACCAAGGAAGACATCCAACACACGGCACCTCGTCATCTTCCAACCAATCAAATTGTTTTGAATCAACATGCAACAACTTTCTATTTTATTGTTCATTTATATTTAGCAAAAAGGACAAGTGTCCTCGAATGTAATTTTCTCATTGGTCGAGAAGGAGTTGGTTGTGACAAACCCTAATTAGGGTTTTATTTTGTAATCTCGATTGTTGATCCTAAATCAATCTTGGCCATTGAATTGTAATTGGGGAGCCTATAAATTGAGCTCGCCCCTCATTTGTAAAGTGTGGAGACAGTGTATGAAATTGTTGCATTAGACTATTTCCAATAATAAAAGCTCTTATGCATGATTTGCTTTGAACCACTTTTATTGTCAAGTAGTGAGCAAGGTTGCATAACTTCTACCATAGATTAGAGTTAGATTACAATTAAAATAGAATTTGCTTTGGATGTTTGTTAACTGAATGCGAGATTGATCGTATAGATTAAATGGTGAAATATTGCTCATACTTTCTTCGGATGGATGATTTTCATTCGATGCGTAAATTTAGCCTGAGCTTGTGATTGTGGATGCTTAACTTCAATCTCATTCGAGGCTTGAAAATTATAATCACACCCTTTGAAGATTGCACCCACTTTGCGTAGTTGTCCCAGGGAGGCAAAACAAAGCGTGGTTACCCGTTTCACCTAATCTTTATTGTCTCTCAAATTCCTAGGCATAGAATAGATTCTCTAAACCCTTATCTTTTTGCCTTTTTTTGAGATCCAAACCGAAAGTCCCAATCGAAGAAGCTTTTAATGATAAATTCGTCTAAGTCCCGAACTTGTAAGGAATTCTTAAACGTAAGTCCCTTTGTGTATTACTAGCAAATCACAACGCCCATTGAGCTTATCCACATGTCATGACTTAACAAAAAAAACCTTGGAATCGCCATATGATCTTCTCGCAATCTTAGCATACGCAGTGGTTTTTCAAGAGAGGATAGAGTGTCTTTGGACATTTTATTCTGTGTGTTTGGTGGATGATAAAACGTACACCAACACTATCCCATTTCCCAATGCTAGGTTCACCCTTCCTATTGCTTTCCAAATAGAATTTCCTTCCACCAAATGGTAGCATGACCCTTCAACTTAGCCTTGAAAAAGTTTACCCTATCCAAATCAACAATATCTCCATAGTCAAAATGTTCTTCCAAATAAGTTATTCAATCTATCAATTCCTCAAAATTCAAACTACTAGAATAATTACAAACATCTACTCTAGTCTTCTTGCCAATGCTCAATATAGCTTTTAACATTCTATCCTCCTTGTCTTCTTCCTCACTTTCACTTTGCTCAATCAAGATAGCTTCTTGTTCTTCATTAATC
The DNA here is from genome assembly GCA_007258455.2 of Sequoia sempervirens. Taxonomy (NCBI): domain Eukaryota; kingdom Viridiplantae; phylum Streptophyta; class Pinopsida; order Cupressales; family Cupressaceae; genus Sequoia; species Sequoia sempervirens. The sequence continues at coordinate 15,072 of VDFB02275672.1, forward strand.
TCATTAGCTCTAGGGTTAGTGTTTCTTCTACTCTTCTTTGAAAGCATCCATTTGGACCTTCATTGCCTTCATCATTTCAAGCATCTCTTCCATCTTTCCAATGACATTCACAATACCTTGTCCCCTTTGTGCCAGCATCTTGGATCTAATGTAAATTGCCTCCAATTAGCAGTCTATCCATAATCACTCCTATAAACTTCCTTATAGTTGATACTCTTTTACAAGCTTCTTGCAAGCTGCCTCAATTTGGCACTTTGTTTACAAGTAGAACCTTCACTTTACCAAGGATTGAAAAACATACTCTAATACTAATTGATCCAGTCATAGACAAAGGATCCAATGAAGGATTATCCAACCATGCAACAAAATGAAATAACACACAATGGAACTCAATTGAAACAGCGAAACAACAAAATGATTTTTATTAATTCTCAATTATGAATAAATTACAGTCTGCCTCAAGGGGCTTCTAACATGCTAAACCTTTATTTGTTTGATTACAAATATGCAAATTATAGAATTCAATAGATATTCCAATAAAATGCAAATGTTGACCTTCAAAACTGGACCATCTTCTCTCCATTAATCTTAACTACTTAATGACCATGAAGAATGCTTAAATAGTAGTTTCTAGCTTTAGGAGTGATCTCAATTAAGCACAAGCAGGTGCAAAGCTTAATGCCTACTGAAACATGCAATCAACCAAATGTGTGAAAGAATCTTCCAAGATGAGTGCGGTGATGATGGATCAATAGGTCTCGATGAGGTTCATACCATAAACTCTCCTAGATCTAGTATATCTTGAAATGGGTTCCTTTGTTGTCACAAACTTTGGAAAGTTGCCACAAACTAAGAATGGTAAAATTGGATGTCTACTTATTATGCCTAGTAATGAGTCTAGACATGAATGATGTGTTTGTGATGATCAAAATCTCCGAAAAATTGAATGCAACATTGTCGGCTCAATGTAGAACATATATTCCCAATCATGAACTGAAATGTGTGAATGCAGTGAAATGTGGTAATATCTATGATGACTAGAATGTTGTTAAAAACCTACTAACAAACAAACGAAGTACAAGAAAATATTTTTGGTTGATACAAGATGGCTCTTACACGCTCAAATGCTCTTACATCAAAATATATACACATTCACAAATTAAAAAAAATAGCAGGATATTAATATCCTAAATAATGCAGTAGAGATCATAATGATTATTGAACAATTAAAACATTAGATTTTGGATATTTAGAGTTAGATTTTATCAACATCTCAAATACCAAATGATAAAATAATTTCAAATTAGATTTAACCTCCAAAGAAGTTACAAATTCTAGGAAATATCTGCAATTCAAACATAAATGTAGAAGAAACAAGAAGCCTAGGTATCTGATGTATCTTTGTTGTGCAATGAAGTGAGACTTCATCAACATAATCTCCTCAAGCTTGGCACTCTCAAGTCTTAATATATCTTTGTTATCAATAAACTTGAGAGCCCATATATGGTCATCTCATTTGACAACTATCCCCTGTGTCCCACCATATAGTAGGCCCCTCGTTGAAGACAAGATCCTTATATGACATAAGCCAAAGATAACTAGTTGATAAAAACTAAGTTCTAGAATGAAACCATATATGCTCAAATTCTTCTAACAAGCAAAACAACCTAGCAAGTTGTTGTACCCAAAATAAAAAATTTGCTTCATTAAGGCATTTTGATAAAAATGGTCAAAATCTTGTAAAATTGTCGTCAAAAGTCAACAAAGGTCAAAGTCTCTAAAAATGGCAATTTGTTATTCTTAGAAATTTCTGAACAACAAATGGATCATGGGGTATTTTTGGGTTTATTGTCAAGAGGATCCTTGCAAAATTTTGAAAATTTTGAAATTAGGGCTTGAAGCCCCTATTTTTTAGAAAAACCCTAAAAATAGGATCTTCCCAGAAATGGCTCAAAATGATTTTGATTGGTTAATCTTTCGTCACGATCACAATGGTCCAATCAAAATCATAAAAAAGTCAATTTTGCTCTAGTGGGTCTATTTCGATTTTTCAGAAGAAAAATTAGGACTTTCGAGGTCATCAATGGAGGATGGCCAATACCAAGTATCAAAATCTAAGCTTCAAACACTGCACAAAAGAATCTATGGCAAAAGATGCATGAAAAAATGGTGAACGACGAAGGGGAATTTGAAAAGTTGAAAATTGTAAAAAATAAACTAAGTTTGGAATATTGGATGGTGAACGCAATCAACACATCAATAGCGGCAATCGACACAGTCAACGAACAAGTGAAAGGCTAGTGTTGGTGTTGCACACGGACAACAAGCACGGTCGGCGATTGGCGAACAATGATTGTGGTCAACACAGTTGACGACACGGTGAATGCGAAGCTCGAGAAGGATGAAAACCATTGAAAATGGCTAAGTCTGGAGCACAAAAGCAAGCGGCGCCCAAGGTTCCAAGCAATCAAAAGTACTTCAAAGGTTTGCAGCTGCAAACAATATCTTTCCAAATCTGAGCAAGCCTTCCAACGAATTCGTCAGCAAGTTCATCAGGATCAATCAAACGATCGCAGACAAAGATCAAACCAAAAATGCTGAGAATGGAGAAACTCAAAATTGATGAAGTCCAACAAGGAAAAGCACCCCTGCAGGCCAAGGGCACCCAAGAATTAAAGAAATCAAAAGTCATTTTTAGGGTTTTCCACCTCCAATCTTTCAACACTGGCAAACTCAGACACTTTATCGCAAGGTGGTGTCCAAAGTCACCTCTAGTTACAGATTTTTGAAGACTTTCTCATGTCTTGGTGGCCCAAATTTTGGGGGGATTCTTTTAGTTTAAAGCTAATCACGCCAGATGACTCCTAAATCAAGAAATTCAGGAGTTAACTGATGCTTCCACCTTCAAAGTCTATTAATCAAGCATTTGGGCGTCCTTTTCCATTATTCTTGCAAGTTGACTACAAATGCCAAACATAGAATTTTATTCTCTACGGCATTTGAAGGATCAAATGGAAGGGGTTTTCAGTGTTCTTCATGTTTTCAAGATCAAGTTGCACAGAGGAACAATTTTCCAGACTCCATATCTCCAAACATCATTTTTTTTAGAGGCAATAGTTCATAATCTTCAACTTCTAGCATTTTGGGTTCTCTTCTTTTTCAATCTTCTCCAAGATTGCAAATTTTTCTACAACTTCTTCAACTTCCTCGCTTAAAGTTCCTTGCATGTTCAAGAAAAATCATTTTTTCCAAAAATCTGACCAACTGGGATCATTCAGCATAGAATTGGCAAAAAAACCCACGTCCCAAATGTTTCCAGAAAAATTACCTCATTGCTTCCAATTTTTAGGGTTTCTGAAAAAATCACCTTTTTCAAAAACTAACATTTTGGGTCTACTCAACACACAGCCGCCTACAAAACCCATGTCTCGGAATTTTTCTGAGAAAAAGTTGCCTTGCTGCCTTTGCCTCTAAGGGGTTCTTGCATTTCCGGAAAAAAGTCATTTTTTCGAAAAACGAACGATCTGGGTCTACTCAGTAAGACATTCTCAACAAAACCCACATCTCAAAAATTTCAGAAAATTGCCTCTCGATGAAGCTATTTTTAGCTTTTTCGCAGAACTTGTCTGAACATATCCATATTCACAGTCAAACTTCACGGTTTTATCATGCAATACTCTTCCATTGAGAAAAATCAAGAAAAGCGTCAAAAGCAAAAAGCTACAAAAGAAACAGAGGTCATCACTCCAGTTACAAAGTCGCCAAAGTTACTAATCAGTGAACTACCAATTGAAGCATCCAGATATTTCCAAGAATAGAACTCAAGTTGTTGACAAGCAGTGAACTGCAAGTTCAAGCGTGTGACATTCTCCAAGGATAGAATTTAAAATAGTAGTTAACTTGATGCCATTTTCCAAGTTAACTAATTTTCCTCTTTTCATGCATGCCTATCCTTGGAGATATATATTGTACAATTGGAGTCTTTCTTTAGTTTTAGATCAGTTAATTGATGTAGTCTTTCCAGTTAAATATTAGTTATCTTTGTTTAGACTTTGGAATAAATCTTGCAGATTGGCAAGACTGATTGTTAACACAAGGAGATTTTAGGGTTCCCTACTCCTGTGTTTGTCTATAAATAAGAGCAACCTTGCTCATTATTGTTTAACCGTTATTACCATACAAAATTGCTAAGCCTTAGTGCCTTCATGTTTTGCTAAAGTCAATATCTGTTCACTTTGTTCAGTGTATTTTGGTTGATCGTATGTTGTATGTTTGTCATCTTCATACAATTTGCTGTCCCAAAACATGTAATTTGTCGTTGGAAAGTTTCAAAGAAATAAATCATATGCCCACCCTTGCTTTGATCCAAATTCTGAAGATCTTTTCGTGATATTGTTTTTCATAATCTTTATCTCAATCTATAGCTCAAAAGAGCAATGAGCCTTTGAGGGAATTTTGAAAGCAAGTTTATCATTTAATGTTATGTGTTTATAATCTTTATTTCAGCCTACACCTCAAAAGTACAATACTACAATGAGTCTTTGAGGGAATTTTGAGATCAAGTTTATCGTTTGATGTTCTACTTTCATAAACTTTACTTCAGCGTACATTTGAAAGAGCAATGACCCTTTGGATGTGTTTTCGAGAAAAGTTTGTCTAAGTTTTGTGTTTACAAAAATCATTCCTTGTTTACTTCTAAATCCTCTTGCTCTAAATTTACTCAAGGAGATAGAAGCATTATAAGTTTAGACCTAGTTGTAGTTGAAGTTACAAAACCAGAGAAAACCTCAACTGCAACGCAAAGAGTTTTATAACCTTGTGCTCTCAGCTGAGATAAAAAGATAGGAATTTAGTTTACTTTTTCTTTTTACGCATAATCAGCAAAAGAGGGAGCTTCCCCTCCTAATTTGAAGAGCAATCTAACTGCACATAGCTGTCCGTTTCCAATACGCACACCCGAGGCGCAAATTGAAACGCCAACAACTTTCTAGAGCCCACCATGGGACACGAGGCATAAAACTTCAAGAAAAGCTAACGCTTTATGACACAGAAATGACCATCTAGCATCCTATTGCATGATCCATACAGAAACAATGGATGGAAACAACAATAATGTTGGCAATGATGATAGAAATTAGAGACATCCACCCTCATTACCTTGGGGTAATAGCATTGGACCTTTGACTTTTCAGGTAAATCATGAGTTACCTAAATGGTCAAGGAAGCACTTTCCCTGGTTTCTCGACGATGGAAGTCAACACCCGGATGAACACTTTTTTGCGTTCACAAGTCTTACATGTGGCATATGAAGACTTCACAATGCGTCTCTTTTCCAACAACTTTCTAGAGCCCACCATGGGGCATGAGGCATAAAACTTCAAGAAAAGCTAACACTTTATGACACGGAAATGACCATCTAGCATCCTATTGCATGATCCATACAGAAGCAATGGATGGAAACAACAATAATGCTGGCAATGATGATAGAAATTAGAGACATCCACCCTCATTACCTTGGGGTAATAGCATTGGACCTTTGGCTTTTCAGGTAAATCATGAGTTACCTAAACGGTCAAGGAAGCACTTTCCCTGGTTTCTCGACGATGGAAGTCAACACCCGGATGAACACTTTTTTGCGTTCACAAGTCTTACATGTGGCATATGAAGACTTGGCAATCCGTCTCTTTGTGGAGACTCTTGTGGGAAATGTTGTCGACTGGTTCAATCACTTGGAGCCAGGCATTATCACAAACTGGGCAACTATGAGCAAGAAATTTTTGCCAAGATTCAAGCCCGCTGAAGACAGTCATTTGTTGCTTTCCCAACTTGAAAATTCAAAGATGGAGCACAATGAGCCCATGAGGGAGTTTGTAGCAAGATTTAATCGTCTTGTTACACGACTTTCTTCTACACTCAATCCATCACCAGAGATTCTAATGAGTTGTTTCAAAAATGCTCTTCCATCAGAGATAGCCTTCTTCCTGAAGACATCAAAAGAAACAAAATTGACGATTGTGCAAGAACACGCCATAGAGTTGGAGGATAATATGATCACTTCCGGCAAGATGATGAAAGACTCAACCAAACCTCTAGTTCAGAGTTCTACAGATCCACCACTACAAAAGGTAGCCAATGAAATGCTTGTACTACCACCACCACAATACCAACCTTAGCAACCGTACTAAGCGAAAGGAAATAATTTTCAGCCTTTTTCCAGGCCACGGTTGCCAACACCTCCACCAAGACAAATAGTTGAAGCTGCACACAATGCAATATTTTGTTCTTTCCACGAGACTGATGCACATACCAGTACCACATGTTCTGAGAACTTAAGAATGCACCAAATCATGGGATACACCGATGCTACACCTAGCTCAGGTTTTGTCCCATCAACAAGTTGGAATGTTGTCTTACCACAGACGGACAACTTCAATGGCGACTCTGTTGCAGGATACTTTGACCCATTATTAAAGAAAAAGAAGACCTTCGCCACTACTCTCTTGCAGCAAATGACAGAAGACATTCAATGCCTCTGTTTACACGTGCTCTACACTTCAAAGTGCAAAAGGAAGAAGAAGAGAGGTGGAGAGCTAAAGAACAAATTAAGGAAGTGATTGCAACTTCCACTTTTAAAAATTCACAAGAGAATGCTAGAGCAGTTGCTCAAGACCCGTCTTTAGCAAATTTTGACATTGTAAACTCCATGATGAAGACCAACGTTAAGATTTCACAATTGGAGTATCTTCAGGATCACCCTGAGCAACTGGAGAAAATAATACAATATGTAAAGAAAGAGGCTTCAAATCAGCCTACATTGCTTGAGTCATTTGTTCCAACAGGAGAAAACCCTAAACCCTTCTATATATCTCTATATATAGTAGGATTCAAACTGAGCGATTGCATCGTAGATTCAGGAGCCTCAAACAACGTCATGCCTCTACAAGTGATGTATGCATTAGGACTGTCGTGCACTAAGACACAGGACAAGTGTTATTCACTTGAATCTAAGCCAATGCCATTGGTCGGACAATTGAAGGATGCTCAAGTAAGATTGACAACTTCTCTGAAGAAAAAGTTAATGATGAATATCCTAGTCGCTAACATTCCAACCAACTACGGGATGTTGTTAAGCCGAAGTTTCTGCAAAGATCTTGGTGGTGCAATGCAGTTAGATTGGTCGTCTGCAACCATTCCTATAAAGGAGGGAAAAATAAATATAGAACTTGAGCCCAAATCCCGATTCATAGTGGTAAAATCCCCAAACCCTCAACCCAAATTCTATATCAAGAAACAAGTTCTCGTAATTATGTGACGTTGTCAAAGATAGAAACTGAAGACCGGAACATTGCTTGATCTGCAAAGAGACTGACAGCAAATACAAAGTTATTGACAATGCAGTTTGATGGGGATTGTTCAACAGTAGGTTCAGTAGGTTCAAGAGCAAGGGAAATGATCATCTCCCCTAAAGGACAGTTGTACCCAGTTGCATGTTGCCTGCAATAGAAATTCACTAAAGCTGAAAAAGAGGCGCTTTTGTTAGGCCTCAAAAATGCCAAAGACATGGGAATCAAACTCCTCTGTATTAAAGGCAATGTAGAGCTGATCAATGAGCCAATCAAAGGATATTTCCAGGTCTGAAAGGATCACCTACGGCATTATAGAAACCGAGTTTGGAACTCAATTGATTGGTTTGAAGCATTCAACATCCCAAAGATGGACGATAGCAAAACTAATGCCTTAGGGGTATCAGCTTTTCCATTTACGTCATATTGTGACTTTTATCAGAGTACCTTTGCCTAGATATATGAAAACCTGAGAATCTTCATCCCGAAGGAATTGTCTCCTACAATACCCATCAGAAGAGAAGTGAAGCCTTTCATGTAGAAGCGACATGGATGGAAGGCTCTTCCCGCTGCCATACAACGAACAATATCTAAAGCACTTCATCCCTTTAGGAGTGGAGTAATTTTCTTTTTCTTTTTCGTTATGTTGTAATGTATTTCCCCATTTCTTAAAAGTTTTGTCGTGTTTTAGGTGATTAGGTAGTTTTAGGTGTTTTTAGGGAAAATTCCAACCAATAGGGGATTAGGAAATGATCCTAACTCCAATGCCTAACCGATAAGACACTAGTCTACGCTTGAATAACCAGAGATTCTCGGTTCTCCTATGCCGTAATTATCCGACATGGTCCCCAGACGAAGCCTAATGTTGTACCCAAAATAAAAAATTTGCTTCATTAAGGCATTTTGATAAAAATGGTCAAAATCTTGTAAAATTGTTGTCAAAAGTCAACAAAGGTCAAAATCTCTAAAAATGGCAATTTCCTATTCTTAGAAATTTTTCAACAAACAAATCATGGGATTTTTCTAGGTTTATTGTCAGAGGATACTTGCAAAATTTTGAAATTTTTGAAATTAGGGTTTCAAGCCCCTATTTTTTAGAAAACCCCAAAAAATAGGATCTTCCCAGAAATGGCTCAAAATGATTTTGATTGGTTAATCTTTCATCATGATCACAATGGTCCAATCAAAATCATGAAAAAGTTAGTTTTGCTCTGGTGGGTATATTTCGCTTTTTCAGAAGAAAAGTTAGGACCTCTGAGGTCATCAATGGAGGATGGCCAGTACCAAGTATCAAAATCTAAGCTTCGAACAATGCACAAAAGAATCTATGGCGAAAGATGCTCGAAAAATAGTGAATAGAGGGGAATTTGAAAAGTTGAAAATTGTAAAAATATTTGAAAAGTTGAAAACTGTAAAAATAAACTAAGTCTGGAATATTGGACGGTGAACGCAATCAACACTTTAGCAACGGCGACCGACATAGTCAAAAAACACATGAAAGGCTGGTGTTGGTGTTGCAGGCAGATGACAAGCGCGGTTGGCAGACGACGAGTGCGGTCAGTGAACGGGGATCACGGTCAACGCAGTCAACGACACGGTGTATGCGAAGCTCAAGAAGGATGAAAACCATTGAAAAATGGCTAAGTCTAGAGCACAAAACAGGGGCGCCCAAGGTTCCAGGCAGTCAAAAGTTCTCTAAAGGTTTGCAGCTACAAATAGTATCTTTCCAGATCTGAGCAAGCTTTCCAAAGAATTTGTCATCAAGTTCATCAGGATCAATCAAACGATCACAGATGAAGATCAAACCAAAAATTATGAGAATGGAGAAACTCAAAATTGATGAAGTCCAACAAGGAAAAGCACCCTTGCAGGCCAGGGGCACCCAAGAATTAAAGAACTCAGAAGTCATTTTTAGGGTTTGCCACCTCCAAGTAATTCATCCCGACTTCAATCCAACTCCGCGGTGAATCCATTTGCTAGCTCAAAAGACCTGTCAATCACCGACAAGTGAAGATCGACATCAAAAAAAGCTAAGGAAAAGTTGAAAACCATGAAAATTGACTAACACTGAGCAAAAACGCACCCTACTAGCAAAAGGCGCCCAACTTTTTGGAGCATCAAATGCAGCTTTCAGGTCTCACAAGTCCCAAAAAGTCCTTCCCAGTTACGATTAGGCTTCGCGACAAGTCCATCAGCAGGTTCATCGAAGCAGTCAAACATCCAACAACGAAGACCAAACTGGAGCATTTCATCAACAGTTACAAAGTTGAAAATTGTATGTCAAAAGCACAAAAGTGCCCCTACAAGCCAGGGGCGCCTAGGAATTTGAACCTTCTAAAACAATTTTCAAAGCTTGTGAACCAGTCATCCTTTCCGGGATTCTTCCAACTTCGTGATGGATTGAACATCCAGTCCACAAGAATCATCAATCACCGGCAATTGCAGATCGAATCATGGGAGGTCAATTGGAGAAATTGAAAATCATCTGAAAATTGGTTAACACTGGCAAACAAAAGCACTTTATCTCAAGAAGGCGCCCAAGAATTCAAGCCACCAACCAGTTTGCAGCTTCCAAGAACATCTCCTCATATTTGATCATGCTCTGCAGTGAATCTATCAGCCAAACTGCAGATTTTTTAAGACTTTCTCATGTCTGTAAAGAGCCTTCCCGGAAGGTATGGAAATTTCGTGTTTATTTGATTTGAAGGGAGCTCGTTACATGTTGTCAAAGGTGTTGTTAAAGGTGCTCTGACACCACTGAAGTGACCCTGGCTGAATATGATATAAATTTTCTGCTCTTGAGCTCATAGGGATTCCTTAAGACAGTTTGTTAGCCACACTTTGATGCTGGTAAATGATGGCTTGTTTTGTTTTTGCTGTTCATATGGAAACTAATATGCAAGAAGGAAAACTAACTGACTGATTCAATGTGCAAAGTGTTTATAATTCATTTACCAATGACAGAAAATACATGAGCAAACCCAGCTACAGCAATGAGGTATTTTAACCAAACATCTGGTGAGTAGTCATGAAATTTCTTTACTTGTTGTTCATGGCTGAATGCATATTATAAAGTGCCTTACAATGATGTATAAATATTCCTTGTTCAAATCAGTATTATGCAAGATTCAATGATTTACATCCACAAGTAGCTGTGACTAACAAAATGTATACTATGCTACTGTGAGTGTTTATATTTCATTAACAGTTAACCCAAATGCATTTCTCATCACTGTTGTGACAGTCACTACAACAGATGGAGTTGTCTATGATCAAATACATTTCCAAATACAAAATTTAACATTAAATGAGAACCTGATTAGTTGTCTTTGGTGATGACTCTGCCCAAACAACTGCAGCAAGGAATGATGCCTTGAATCTCCCAGCAGGCTGCCTGTGCTCCAAACAATAGAAGGAAATGATTTAAGCTCAACTCGACTGAAAGAGCAGCGCCCAGAATGCTTCACAGACCCACGTATCCACCTCTAGAAATCACGTTTTTCCCAGAGCCGGCCATATAACTCTTCTTACACCCACGTTTCTGCCTTTCCCAGAGTTGTTTTGGGTTCTATATGCAAACGCCTCCACTTCAGCCTTCTAATAGCCGCGCTGAAGGTGTTAGGAATTGCGCCTCCCTTATACCCAACCTTGCCTTGATGAATCGTCTTCTTAAACCGCGCCCAGATAGTAGTAATCAGTATGCTACTTCTAACCCTCCATAAAAACTCGTCCAACTGGTAATGCTTCAAAGAAAACACTCAAATAAAAATGCGCTTTCCTTTCTTTGCTCGGATTCTTCACAAAATAAGCTGTAATAGTGTAATGATTCCCCCACTAGGAGTGATAGTTTCACACTCGAAATGGAGCTGCAGAGATTCTCAAACCCTAACCAGAAGGGTCGGCCAATCTTCCACGGGAAGTCTTCATGTTCTCCAAAAGATGTTCAAAAAAAGGTGCTAATGAACTCACATATTTCTCTTTTGTATTCTTTCCTTCAAAAATTTCGAGTGACTTTAATAAAGTAATTTTTTTATTAAATCTTTCTCAAAGTCACTTTTACACCCAAAAGAAAGTGACTTTATAAAGTCCTCATAAAATAAATATTTCAATGAATCACCTTGCCTATTTTTGTAAAGTCACTTTATCAAAATATTTAATTAATTAATTGGCATCACCTCAAGCTGAATTTGAAATTAGGCGATACACAACTAATTAAATAAATGGTTCCCTTCAATCCAACGTTAGCCTCGGGAACAAAAAGGCTACGTGACCTCCTGATGTGCTATCATGAAGGGGACATTACATCTTGGTCGCCCAAATTTTGGGGGAATTCTTTTAGTTTACAACTAATAACGCTAGATGACTCCTAAATCAGGGAATCCATGAGTTAACTAATGCTTCCACCCCCAAAGTCTATTTATCAAGCATTTGGGCGTCCTTTTCCATTATTCTTGCAGGTTGACTCCAAAAGCCAAACACAAAATTTTATTCTCTACAGCATTTGAAGGATCAAACGGAAGGGGTTTCCAATGTTCGTCATGTTTTCAAGATCAAGTTGCACAAAGGAACAATTTTCCAGACTCCATATCTCTAGACATCATTTTTTTTGAGGCAACGGTTCATAATCTTTAGCTTCTAGCATTCAGGGTTCTCTTCTTTTTCAATCTTCTCCAAGATTGGAAATTTTTCCCACAGCTTCTTCAACTTCCTCGCCTAGGGTTTCTTGCATGTTCAAGAAAACTCAATTTTTCTAGAAATTTGACCAATTGTGTTCATTCGGCACAAATTGGCCACAAAACCCACGTCCCAGATTTTTCCGAAAAAATTACCCAACTGCCTCTCAATGTTTAGGGTTTCTGAAAAAATCACCTTTTTCAAAAACTAATAGTTTCGGTCTACTCAGCACACAGGTGCCTACAAAACCCATGTTTCTGAGAAAAAGTTCTCGCTACCTCTGCCTCTAAGGGGTTCTTGTATGTCCATGAAAAAGTCATTTTTTCGAAAAACAGACAATCTAGGTCTGTTGAGAAAGACATTCTCAACAAAACCCACATCTCAAAATTTTTTGAAAAACTGCCTCTCGACAAAGTTATTTTTAGCTTTTTAGCAGAACTTGTCCGAACATATCCATGTTCACAGTCAAGCTTCACCATTTCATCATGCAATACTCTTCCATTGAGAAAAATCAAGAAAAGCATCAAAAGCATAAAGATGTAGAAGAAACAGAGGTCATCACTCCAATTACAGAGCCGCCAAAGTTACCAATCAATGAACTACCAATTGAAGCGTGCAAATATTTCCAAGAATAGAACTCAAGTTGCTAACGAGCAGAGAACTGCTAGTTGAGGCGTGTGACATTCTCCAAGGATAGAATTTAAAACAGCAATTAACTTGATGCCTTTTTCCAAGTTAACTAACTGTCCTCTTTTTATGCATGCGTATCCTTGGAGATATTTATTGTACAATTGGAGTCTTTCTTTAGTTTTAGACCAATTAACTAATGTAGTCTTTCCAGTTAACTATTAGTTATCTTTGTTTAGACATAGGAATAAATCTTGCAGATCGGCAAGACTGATTGTTAACACAAGGAGATTTTAGGGTTCCCTACTCCTGTGTTTGTCCATAAATAAGAGCAACCTTGCTCATTATTGTTTAACCGTTATTATTATACAAAATTGTTGAGCCTTAGTGCCTTCAAGTTTTGCTAAAGTCAATATATGTTCACTTTGTTCAGTGTATTTTGGTTGATCGTATGTTGTATATTTGTCTTCTTCATACAATTTGCTGTCCCAAAACGTGTAATTTGTTGTTGGAAAGTTTTGAAGAAATAAATCATATGCCCACCCTTGCTTTGATCAAATTCTGAAGAAATTTTCGTGATATTGTTTTTCATAATCTTTATTTCCAGTCTACAGCTCAAAAGAGCAATGAGCCTTTGAGGGAATTTTGAAAGCAAGTTTATTGTTTAATGTTATGTGTTTATAATCTTTATTTCAGCCTACACCTCAAAAGTACAATGAGTCTTTGAGGGAACTCTAAGATCAAGTTTATCGTTTGATGTTTTACTTTCATAAACTTTTTTTCAGCGTACATCTGAAAGAGCAATGAGCCTTCGAATGTGTTTTCAAGACAAGTTTGTCTAAGTTTTGTGTTTACCAAAATCATTCCCCGTTTACTTCTAAATCCTCTTGCTCTGAATTTACTCGAGGAGAGAGAAGCGTTATAAGTTTAGGCCTAGTTGTAGTTGAAGTTACGAAAACAAATAAAACCTCAACTGCAATGCAAAGAGTTTTATAACCTTGTGCTCTCAGCTGGGATATAAAGATAGGAATTTAGTTTACTTTTTCTTTTTACGAATAATCAGCAAAAGAGGGAGCTTCCCCTCCTAATTTGAAGAGCAATCTAACTATGCATAGCTGTTCGTTTCCAATACACACACCAGAGGTGCGAATTGAAACACCAACACAAGTAGAACCCACACTTCCCTTCTCAAAAGGCAAACTACTCTTTGAAGTCAATTGAACTTGCTTATCTCTTCAATTTGTTTTGTCTTCAACTTCGCCCTAGGCTTTCACTTCAACTCTGTTGCTTTGGCTTTGAAATTGTTTTATGGATTTTTAGAATTGATTTCCTTTCATAGCCTTCTATGTTCTTGTTGTTCCACTAGCCTAGTCAATCATTTGATTTTCTAGTCCACCCCCTAACCAAGTTGTCTTCTTTTCCTACCTTTATTCAAGCTTGACAAAACTAATTTCGTGAATTTCAATGCTGGTCTTCACTTTGTTCTTCTTTGTCCCAACAAACCTTTTAATGATGTTGTCTGATTTGTTGTTTACGTGCTTCACAATCACATTCGACAAAAAAAAATTGAAAAATTATGTAGTGCCTTAAAAATTTTGTTGTCCAACAATCGATCAACCTCTTTAGTTATGGCCAAAAGGCCCTAGATGGAATCCACTGATACTTGTTTCTTGCTAACTCTTCTCTATTGTGTTCTTGTATTGAGAGTTCCCATGGACATGTAAAATCTTGAATGAGTAAATCTTTCTATCTTCATGTCTCAATTGGTTTTTGAATTAGTTGGCTCATTTACTGCTATGCGTCCATCTTGTTGTGTCCTCGTCAATAATTATTATCAACAAACTTTAATTCTAGTTCAAGCCTAACCTAATTTTGCAAAGGCAATGACACTAGATGTTAACTATAAAGTCTACATTGCTAAACCACAAGTTATAGGCAGGAAAAGCATACAATTGCATAAGAACATAAAAAATATAATTTCATTGCGTAGGTAGTATTCAATACAATACGTAGCATTAAAATGAGGACCTATCATAAAATCAGAGCCTTTATCCAAATAGGGTAAGAAGTGTTCTACAAGACCAAGAATTATTGGTTAAGTCATAACCATTGGTCTAAGTGTTTACAACAACTATTTACTTACACTAACTAAGCTGACAATGATTAAAACATAACTAAGTCAACACATAACATGTATTAAAAATAATATATTAATGTCTACACTCGCACTAGTGTGAAATGATATCTTTATCTCGTTAGTGATAATGTTGAATCATTATGGTGATCAATTTATGATCAAATGTAATCACAAAATAAGGTGGAAACAAAAATATTTCACAATGTTTGAATTTTGTACAAAGAAGACATTGCAATTTGAAGTTCTAGTCTAGTAATACTGTAATACTAGCTTTAGGACAATGAATAGGTGGAAGGATGAATTTAGGTAAGATATTTGGTAGCCTATGGAAAAAAAGAAAATGTCACAACAAAAGCATTTGGATCTTAAGTACAAATATTTAATTGCTTACATCATAGTTCAAAAACTTGTGACTCGGCAAAATCAAATTTGAATCATACTCGACAACTCAACCAAAACTCAACAAAATTTCTAACCATTAAAATACACTAAATTTGTAAAATAATCTTTTAAAACACGCATAAATTTGAATATTATAAAAACAATCAATAGTTTTTCCTTCATTTATAGCATATTAGAATGTCATATGATTATAAATTACAAATCCATATTATTACTCTTATAGGTTCCATTTGTGGAAACATGGGCCCAAGACTAATTTCATTTTTTTTTCTTTTTAAAACCACCACAAAGGCCTAGGGGTGGTGCCGCCAACGGGGTCTAGGTGTAGATCCCCCAATGGGGTCAAAGGTCAACACCCCTTGCAGAGGGGTCTTGGGGCAAAACCCCCAAAGGGATCATGAGGTTTTAGGGTGGCACACCAAGCATTTTCCCTATCATGATATTGGATGGGATGGAAGGGATGAAACCCCCACTGCCAAGTCCAAATTAAGGCTTTCAAGACCACGTGGACCTTCAAACTCATGAGTTTTTGACAATTTTGTCAATGTGTTGAAGGAGTGAGTTGAAAGAAAAAAGTGAAAAATGAATGTCATTATGCACCTAGGGGCAGGTTTTTCCTATTAACTCATGAATTTTTGGGTGATTAACTTGCTAAGAAATTGTCCAAAACTTGCCAGTGAGTTTACTCACAAGTGACTCATCAAGGGGTTTCAGCCCATGAATCAACAGTTGTCTCACAAGTTTTAAAACTGTGGTTAATATAATATACTTATTACTAGTATTTGCCAAGCCAAAAAAAAGACAAATCCATTTATAACTAATACAAAGTTATTGATTCTTATATCTCTCTAAAGGAACCCCTTAGGAAGAAAAATATGAAAGGGCCTTTTTGTATGACTAGATGAATAGCCCCTTAAAAACTTATGGTTATTAATTTACAATCATACATACAAAAACGGACAAACAAAAATAGTTCACAATGTTTGAACTATGTTCAAGGAAGATATCGCAATTTGCAGTTCTAGTCTAATAACAATGGTTTTAAAGTAGCATGCATTTGTGGAATATATTTTGTAGCCTATAGGATATAAGGAAAATGTCGCAACAATGGCTCTTGAATCTTACACACAATTTCAATTGCTAGCATGATATACTTGACGAGCACACAAAAAATACTAAGAGGGAGGGGGGGTGAATCAGTATTTTAAATCTTTTAAACATAAACCATGAGAATCAGAAATAAAACAGTAAGAGCAACCATCAAATATGAAGAACACCAAATTTCACGTGGAAAACTCTTTCGGGTAAAAAACCACAGCACAACTATGCTTTCATTGACAATAATGGGCACCAACCCAAGTTACATAAGTGAGGACCAACTCACTGTGAGCACCAACCCTCCTTGAAGCACCAACTCCAAGATGCTGAATCGCCAACTCCAGTGTATGGCTCAAAGGAGCTTGCATTACTCATCCCAACATCAGGTCAAGTCATGTGCTAGCGTCTAAGATAGGTCTTGTATGATGATGTAGCCATGATATTTGCTTGTGTTTTAGTGACCGATGTCTATATTCAAGTGAGGAATTTATTATTAAAGTTTTCTTGAAGCCTTCAAGACTGCATGTTTTGTTGTCAAGCTCATTAACAAAGAAGAACAGTTAAGTAAAAAGATAAATGGTTATGTTCTAGTTTGACCTTAGCTAGGATATTAATAGATGGGATTGTTTTATGAGTTGTTTGTGTAGGGCATGATTGATACATTTTTGCATTATGAATATAGCATTTCTTGCCAACTATGATTTAACTTACCTGTATTCAGCAATACAATGACTGTAGCATGCCAACTTTGCCTATGGGTGTCCGTTATACTAAACAAGTTGTTGATTGTGGCTTTGACTGTAAAGATTTAGAGATTTGCAACAAGGGATATGTATTTTGTAGGTTTTATGGCCATGTTTCATCATTGGCCTATTACTTGCTTAGACTTATAGTTTGATGGGGGTTTGAACTTTGGGGGCAACATCCCAACGGGTCGAGGGGCAGCGCCCCTTGCGGGGGTCTGGGGGCAGTGCCCCCAACAGGGTCAAGGGGCACACCATTTTCATATTTTTTTGTAAATCCTAGATGGGCATATCATAAACCAAACAAGCATTGAAAGATTGGAATTTAAAAAAAAAAATTAATTAAAATGGTCGAGTCCCAGGCTCAAGACTCGCCCAAACCCAACGAGTCTGGAGAGTACTCGAGGTCTGAGTCTCCCAAACTCATCGAGCCTAGCTCACCTCGGCAATTGCCGAATCTGGGCAAGTCTAGGCGAGTCTTGTAACACTCGACTAATAACCCCATGGACTATGGTGTGGTTGATCTTTTAGGATTATTGGTGGACAATCTTCCTAATGGTGCGACTCTAAAGAATTTCTAAAGACAGTTCTGAGAGGAGGATTACTCAGGTTTATCAGCTGTGCTGTGTTTTTTTTTCCTATCTGGTTTTCCTGGACATGGGTTATCCCCCTTTTTGCCTTTGTTTTGTTGTATTGGCTTGGTGTTATATGTATGCCCCTTTCTTGTTTTTCTTTTCAGTCAGTATGGCTCCTGTTTAGACTCTCTGTTGAAACGTATTTTTGTATCCGGTAAGTGGTATCAGGAAGTTTGTTTAATCCCCTGCTTTTTCATGTTTCATATTTTGTTTTCTCTGTAAATGGTTGAGGGCTTCTTCCCTCATTTATAATTTCAACAAAAACATATTAACCCGGCAAAAAAATAGTTTTATTTACAATTGATACTTAAATCTTTATGAATGAGCCCCTCACAAACATAAATACAAAAACAGAATTTCATAGGACCAAGCCAATAGCCACACAACCTCATCACTGCAACTGCCAAATACCAAATGCACAAAAATGATTTCTTCTTGAAATGTTGTTACCCCATTGTGGCAAAACAATACACACCTGTATGAATTGCCAACTTGCCATAAATTTGAGGAAGTATTTAATTAGAATTATATTTTTACATTTAAATGTTTTAAAAATATTATTGTGTCCTTATCATGCACGTCACTTCCAGCTGAACCAGTTCTCCAGCATTTAATCTTGCAAAAACCAGTTTAGTTCAACTATTGCTACCGTTTGTCCGTAACACTTGACACCCCTTTTATGGCACCTTCACCAAGTCAATAGCCATACAACCACATCACCTCCAACCCCAGGCACCAACAGCAAAAAAAAGTACCATCTTACAATCTTCCTACCCCTTGTTGCATCCAACAACCACCTATCCCTAGGAAGGAGCATAATCCATGACTTGGAAATCCTTCAAGCAGACAAGGTCAACAATCACCATAGAAACACACAGTTAGATGAGGTGATTGACTTTCTAGGCTAAAGAACAGCTGACCTACTATGTCTGTGATGAGAAAAGGGAGTGTCTCTACCCTGCCCTCCTCCCCACTGTTGCTCTGAGGATATCCTAACGTGTTGAATGATCTGAGATAGTAAGATCCTTAGGATGTGCAAAGAACTGCCAGCAAAATTCTGACTGAGGATCCATAGTTGAACAGTGATCCTATTTTTCTGCTTTATAGTTCAATCCTCAAAGCTATGGCATCAAATATACTAACCCTAGAATACATTGACAGACATCATAGAATTATGTCATATATATTATATAATCACTAAACTGAATTGCAATCTAAGAATTGAACTTAGAACGTCTTTGGGGAAATCCAACTGCACAGAAGTCACCTCCAATGATAATTACCTCCGCCAAAACTCCTAAGTTTCTAATGCTTGCCTAGTAATGAGATCCCATGTAGCTATCTTTAGGAGGAAAAGTGGGATGAATATAAACGCAAACAACATAGATTCATTCAAACTTTTGAGAAAGAAAATAAACAACAGTACCCAAAGATTACAGAGAACAGTTCTTCAAAAGGATTTTGATTGGCTTCCATAAGACTGTTGTACCACCCTACCTACAAATGGAAGAACTAATAAAAGCATTTGCTGACAATATCTGTGTCCCAAATCATGAGAAAGTTATCAACAGAGAACCTGTCTTCTAGAATAAGCACAAGATCACATTTATCTTGTTTACTCTCAGATTCCTCCTCCTGTATGTGTTCCAGCATAAGAGTTCCATTGTTCTTAATGTGCTTGGTAATGGTCAAGAGTTTGTTTCGTGTTATAGTCAACAACCATCCCCTCAAAGGTCCACCTTCACATGTGAAATTTACCAGCATCGAGTAAAACTAAGAAAGGCTTTAAATCCTCATGAGGACATTTCTCTTTTTATCAATTTTACTTGACTTGGACAAAGATGAATAAGGAGGGCATCTGTTAACCCAGCTTTTGGACATGGTCCATTGCTCTATACATCAGAAAACTGATATATCTTAGGGGACAGACAAAGACAAAGAAAAAGAGATTCCTGTGGTAGCAGCAAGTGAAATATCTTAAAAATGGGGTTGCAAGAGAGCAATCTAATTGTCATGCAGCTAGATGAGGCAATGCAGTACTACTCCTTTGTCTCCTGCCTAGTCAATTAAGGAAAGACATAAGAAAGTAATAGGACTAGAATTTCACTGAAATACAATTCATAAATGCATTCCTAAATTAAATGATCACAAAGTAGGAAAGGTGACACCTGAGGATAAGGACAAATACTTTTCACTTGGGAAGGGATACTCTTGGTGAAAAAGCCCAAAAGGATTGTACCAGACTATTAAAGGAGATGAAGAAAAAAGAAAAGTCTTAGGTGGAGAAACCAAAAGTTTTGCCAGAGGAGGAATGGAAATGATTCGGACAGCTACCATGGGCTGCAAACCTGGGCAAGCCTCTAGAAGATGGTTATACTGGTGGGAATAGATTACATTCAAAAGGAATGTTCACATAACCAACAAGTTCTCCCCATAAAAAGCTAGCCAATATATGCTCAGTCTTGTCGGACGAGATAGCTTCAAGGTTTACACAGAGTGACATAAACAAAAAGCATGCAATTTACAAGAGACTGTTAAAATATAAGCCCAACACTGGTCCAACAAAATTTGCCTTCAATAGTAAAAAGGCAGACCCAAACCAGAACCATTGTAGGAAGATCCTCAATAGGATTGAAAGCATGATTCCATTGTTTCATGAAAAGACTTCCACGTTTCATGCATCAAGTGGCTACTTAGAAAATAGCTTCATCATCGGATCTATAAGGCGAACCCACTGTGGATAAACCAATCTACAATAGAACAACTTCATCTAACATGAGGAGCTCCTAATCCTTCAATATTTTGGAGTTTGACATAAAGACCCATATAAAGACCCATAAAACAACAAATTAATGCCCTCACTTGAATATATAAATTCTGTATTTAACCTCTTCAATTGTGATTTCTACCTTAAAATGTAAAACCCATCTGTAGCACCTACTACACAGTTCAGAAATCAGCTGAATAAGCATCTTATGAATATGCTGCAGTAAAAACTGTAGCAATTATTTTCTTGATGGCTGGAGAGATTTGGCCAAGATAGCTGAAAAATAGGAACAAAACAGACCAAGGCAGGACGCCATGGCCGCATCCAAAAACATAAAAACTAAATAATATTATAATACCTTAAGAATTATGCACAAATATAAGAGAAGAAAAAGGGAACAAAAGAATTTTCAGAAATCAGACCTGCATGGAAAACACCATTTCTGTGCCTAGAAAATGCTAAAGACTTAAAACATTGTTATTGTGTCATCAAACACAATTTCTGTGAAACAAATATGTGTTCGAAATTTATTTTTGTTCTCTGTTCTCCTCTGTTTGTCCTTTCTTTCCTTGAGACATACTTGAAGCATGTGATTACATTTTATAGCAGATTTGTTCTACAAAAGCAAATGGAAGAATTAATTATGTTTTTATTCAAAATTTGAAAATTTCTTCATTAGAAGATATTTATATCTTAAAATCTATTAAAAAACAGATATGATCTACCAAAACTTTAATTGTTTAAACTTTAAAGCAAAAAAAAAAACTCCCCTAAAATAACAAATTCAAACCAACTACCTACAAAAACTAAAGAGCCACTACAATGCAAGAACAATGAAGAAAAAGTCTGATAATATATGAGAGAATAGCAAAACATATGCTTACTAAAAATATTACACAATTAATTCAGGTCAGGTATTTGTGAGGAATTTCTTCTTACTACTAACTTACACTGGGGCTTTTATTTCACCCGAATTCATCGCTTGAAAAATTTCAGCCAAAACTCGAACAATATTTGGGGAACAATTTCCTGGTAAAGAGAAGAATATAATTCCATTTCTAGCCAACTTCACAAGTGATGGCATGATTGATTTTCCTGTGAATGATTCTGTTATATGAGAACCTCCAGAATTCTTCTTTGCCTCTAGATTTTCCACTGGTTCTTGCACCAAGTTTGGATCATCAACAGAAGAAATTCCTGATTCTGGGCAATTAACTTCTGACACTGACCCGTGTATTGCATTAGATGCAAGCATAGTACGGCTTGGAAACTCTTCAGAATTGGAATCCATTCTGGGTCTCTTTCTCTGTGCATTCTCAACCACATCAACAGCTTGCTCTTCTGCTGTTACTTCATAATTATTTTCTGCTTTACTTTTATCCAAACTTTTTAAGTTAACAGTAGATTCCATAGCATCTCTTGATGTACATGTTGACAAGTTGAAAAACTGTGACATTTCCAAAAACATAAGAATAAGAAAACAATTGAACCAGGTAAAAACAAAAGAGCTGTTAAAGAATCAGCCATTGAAAATCAACTTGTGCTGTGACAGTCTAATATTCCTTATCAAGGCTCTCTTAAACTACATATGTATTACCATTACTAAATTCCAGTTATAATCCTGATTAGTATTTGGATTTTGGATAACATAATATACTTTCAAATCTTGAAAATGGAATTATATATATATATATATATATATTAAGAACATATCTGCAAATATAAAGATGCTACAAAGGGACACAATGCAACTTAGAAATATTCCTTATCAAGGCTCTCTTAAACTACATATGTATTATCATTACTAAATTCCAGTTATAATCCTGATTAGTATTTGGATTTTGGATAACATAATATACTTTCGAATCTTGAAAATGGAATTATATATATATATATATATATAAAGAACATAACTGCAAATATAAAGATGCTACAAAGGGACACAATGCAACTTAGAAATGCATGATGATGGAATTAAGTTGCTGGAGTTCAAGTAGCTTATCATAAAGAGAGTCGCCCAAATAAGACCTTCAAAAGCCACTCAACCAATCAACCATTACTTGATTGTTAATTTGTTTCTTATTCATTTGACCTATACCAAAACATTTCATGAATTAATTTACAGTGCATATCAACAAACTGATACCTACCTTGAAATATTATTCTGCTTTCCAAAAAGTAACACAATTTTACCTTCCCCAATATTGTCCAGTTATTCTGTGACATTTAGAAGATGCTCCATTTTTATGTAGGATTTGATATTTGATAAATAATGATGACATGGTGTTTGTTTTGTTTTCCTGAAGACAATTATTTTCCATCCTGGTTGATGAGTATTAAATCTGTTTATTGAGAACCATAGCAATATAAACGCTTTTGTTTTCTTGCATGATTGCATTGGCTTTTAGCCACATCTTCTACATTTTTGTCTTTCTTCATTTCTAACTCTTAGAGAATTATTTCTTCATGTGGAATTTATAGAGCTTCTGATCCAAGTTCAACTGTTATTACTCTGTCTCTTTACCTTAACCATCAATAAAATTTCTTCAGTGACGTCCATTTCTACAAACCAAATAAGCTATGGTCCACGGGGTTTCAAAACTTAGGGACAGGTGAACTATGGGCCATAATCTGGGGATGGCAAAGACAGGGGCTGGCACTTCAGTGATGTCCACTATCTACAAACCGAATAAACAATGTTCCACGAAATTTCAGAACAGGGGAGTGGGAGGTCCATGGACCAAAATCTGAGGACAGCAGAAAGATTGTGGCTGCCAAACACACACACAATACAGACATACATACGCATACATAATACAGACATACATACAAACGATATCACAAGGTTCATGTTTGTGTTCATGTTCAGCAAAGATAAAATTCGCCAAAAAAATTCTTGATTGAATTTGACTAATATTATTTAAACATTATAAATATATTAAATTTTACATATTAAATATATTCATAGTTAAAAATATAAATCAAATATTTTATATTAATTTTAATGTTAGAAAAAATCATTACATTTTTTAAATTTATAAAACTAATAAATTTAAATTATAATAATAATAATAAACAAAACCTAAAGTTTTAAAAATAATAAGTGACGCAGCAAAGCAAATAAATAAAGACAAAGAAAATCTCAAGATTAATCAGTTTTGCAGTTGCCTCCACACACACTCCTGAGCTCACACAAATCATTCTACACCAGTGCTGACCTCGTTCCACCTTCCACAAATCACACGAATCAAGGATACTGTGGACATTTGCTCAACAAGCTAGTCCGACTCTGGACTCTGCAACAAGAAGCAGCCACCATGTCAGCCAGCAAATTCAACACAGGCAGTGCAGACTGTCAACACCCACAGATTGTCAACAGGACAAATGACTCCCTTTTATAAAATATATTTTAATGAAAAAACCTAAGCCCTTATCCATATAAATTTTAGGGAAAACTGCAATGATCTTTTAAAGTTTTCTTTATGTTCATCAAATTTTGATCTTTGTGGATTAAATTTGCTGAACCCTGTATCATAGCATACACACACAGAGACAAGCATACACTCAGACACATACAAAGACATACGTTACATACATAGATACACACACAGGCATACAAACATACATACCATACTTCCATACATACACACATACAAGATACATAAAATTTCTTTGGTGATGTCCATTTTCTGAAAACCAAGTAAGCTATGTTCCACAGAGTTTCAGAAATAGAGGACAGAGAGACTATGAACCACTACTCATGAAATATGGGCCAATGAGTTTAACTAAAAAACTACCAAGTTGAATCCTAATATAAATATCATAATTTAACAAACTGAACAAAGTACCTCTCACGTATCAATGGATGAGCTAAAAGGGCTCAATAATGAATGGTTCATAAGGTGTAGTGAACCACTCCTCTGCTGATTGGGTTTCACTGTGATTTTGTAGGTCTGTGTTTCAGTTTGGTATTCTTCCCTTTTTTGTGTTTTTGCGTTTGATGCCAATAATGCTAACAATACTAACAAGCATTTACATACAATAGGAACTATAAATAAACTAATCTATTGAGTTAACTTGAATAATGACTCAATTTAGTAACCAAAGTTGCTTTCTTCATTACATAATAGATGGCATACAACATATACATTACATCAGATTTTAAGCTAAATATATCCTCTACTAAACTTTAACTTACAGCCTTATAACTCTGTGAATAGTAACTTGCTACAGTACCAAACCCCAAATAAGTGCTTACAACTTTCGAATGACAAACTTCTCCCACCGAAAGACGAATTGAGAAGCTTCTTAGGGTAAGGGCGCCCCTTTTTGAAGTGAGTACTATTCACTTAAGTTATAACTTTTTTCACTTTAGTAATGAATAGTAACTGAAAAATATAAAGTGAACCCTCCATTTTAAAGACACATGGTCCCTAGACCAAGGATGGTGAAATTACAGGTGAGGATTATAATTTTAAGCACAAATATCATGCCAAATGCACAAATTCACCCCGTCACCATACTCCGGATATCAACACTGCAAATTCACGACCAAGTGCCCGTTCAAGTGACCCTCTATCCAAAACCATTAGCCTACGAGGGTCGACGTGATAGGCTAATCCTCTAATTCTCGGAAGATTAATAGAAGGGGACATTACATAAGGCACAACACTTATTAAAGGTTTTGAAAATAGAGTAGCAAGCTAAGTGGACTTGATCTTGGGGGAAACTTCATGGTTAAGCGTGCTTGAGTCAAAATAGTACTAAGATGGGTGACCTCCCAAGAAGTCACAGTGCTTCACTCTTGTGAGTATCACCTAGATACAATTAGTGCTAAGCAGACCATTCATTCTCATTAAAGATGGGTTTGTATGAACCACTGCTCATGAAATATGGATCAATGAGTTTCACTCAAAAACTATGCAATTGAATCCTAGTAAAAATATCATAATTTTGACACACCACAAAAAAAAGTAGTGTTCAATGCCCTCATGGCACCTTCACAAATCATCTCAAAACAATTGTGTGTGATGTGAATCAAGTCGCAATAACCTAATGTAATGTGAAAAATAACAAATTAACAAATTAAAAAGTAAATGTCATAAATTTATATTTTATAATTTATAATTAAATTTTTATTGCAAACTTAAGGAAATTTAAAATTTAAAATTAAATATATAATTGAATTTCATGAACTTATCTTCAACAACTCCAAATTGGACAAGGTTTGTAATGTCCCCTTTTTAGCGCGACCATGGTTGTGGATGGTTTAGCCTATTCCTAACCCCCATAGGCTAGAACAGATGGTTAGGGGGTCTTATTTGGCAGTGTTAAGTATGGCTTCGCCTCCAGTGATCAATGAGAGTTCAGATCTGACCTTTGTTGGACTTAATTTGGCACACTTACTATATATAGTAAGTGACTATTTCAGGACAATCAGGGTTTCTATCTATAGCAGGGCACCTGAACAGGCTTCATTTGCAGTGCCAATCCTTTACACCAATGGTTTGATCAGATAATGAGGGAGTGGTTGGTAGAGAGGGACCCTTACTATTTTTAGTAAGGTAGTTGGACGCGCAGTGAATGCAGTGGTTAACTCCTTGGTTCAGACGGAATCGAGAAATAATGAGTATTTATGGAGTTATGTTATTTTAATTATTAATAAAGTAATACTTTATTAATAATTAAATATAAAGTGCAATTATAATGAGCAATGGGGCCATGACCCTCATTTAGGTGATTTTTAAAGTGACTAAGGAATAATTAAAATATTTAAATGTTATTATTGTTGATGATTATTGTAGCAGCTTCAAGCAAATCCTTCCAGCCCAAGTTGCATGGAGATAATAATTAAATGCTAGTCGTTGTCTATTTAATTATTATATGCGACTAGATGAAGAGACACATACATTGATTAGTATATTTAATTATTTGTATTTGCACAAGTTAATGAAGAGGTGCGAATTGATTATGAGGCCGACCTCATTCCTCCTCAGGACGTGATTTATCTAAGAGGCTCGATTCTTTATGAGGACGACTTATATCTCATTGGATGCGTCTCTTTGTAAGGCCGACTTACTTTGGAAGGTGGTGTCTCTTCATATGATATTTATATCCGTTGTTTGCCATTCATTGATCATCCATTTCATTATTCATTCAGTCATTCCAGTGTCTTTTGTTCAAGTGCGAGTTCATTCACACACAGTTCGAAGTACTTCATATGCGAGTTTATCTCAGAAGCAGATTGTGATTGAGTAGAAGGCTGAGATATCTATAACCAGATTGTATTTCTCAGTTTTGTATTTGCATTAGTTGTGGTACTGTGTGTTGGCCATCCTATCGGCCTATTGTGTGTGTAATATTCTTGTTGAAGAATCGATAATATAAGAGATATTATTGGCTGGGTTTTTCTCCCTCAAAAGGAGGGTTTTCTCGGGGTATCTGCTGTGTCCTGTGTTAATTTTTGAATTAAATTATGTGCATGTCAATCTGATTACTAAATTTAACAATTATTATAACTTTATAATAATAAAGTCACTTTAATTTTATAAAGTGCTTTAAGTGAAAAAAATTAAAGTGGAAAATATATCTTTTATCCCACATTGGCAAGGAAAGTGTCTGAGCTCTCACAAGAAAAGAATAAAAGGAATTTAAGAGCTCATTCTTTGGCATCCAGGAATTGTTATTGGAATTGAAGACTTTTGGTGGTGGAGAAGTCAGCTTGGGTTTCAGCCATTGGAGGACCTTTGGGGATGAAAAACCTCATTGGTTGAGCAATTTTGAGGCTGCAAGATATCAGCTGAATTATTGCCGATTGTGGGCTTTACTTCAAAAGTGCAATCCTGTGCTCATTGCAAACTTAATGGCCTTTGGCCAAGTTTGGTGCTAATTGATTTATTTCTCCTTGAAGGAGTAATTGCAGATTCTAATGAAGAATTTCCAGTTTGAGAGTGAGCATTTCATTGAGGATGACTTGTCACAAAGGGGGGATGGATTCAGTTTGACAGGAATTAATACAGATCAGATTTTTCTTGCAGCAGGGGCGCACCTTAGCCATGCTGCGATTTCTGAAGAGAGCCATCTAAAAATTCTAAAATAAATCAGGGAAGGTCGTAGGCCCTTTGGAAGCATAGTGCAGCTACCTGAAGGCAGCAGTCAACTGTATCAAGAAGAATTTTGAAGGATCATGCTGGCAGCCTTTCGATATCAGGTTCCTCACTTGGAGCTATACTGCATTTAGAAGTCACATGCTCATTGTGGTAGTCATTTGCTGTCTTAAGCAGTATTTAAGCATTGTATTACAGTCACCTAAGATTATATGCACAGCAGCTTGGTATCATTTTATTGTAATGCAATACTATATCAGACATTGGTAGGCGCTGCCATTTCATTAGTTAGTGGCATTTTTGAGTCATAAATTCATTGGGAGACATTGCTGCTTATATCTGAATTTTGCATTGTGCATTGTAATAATCTTTTCAATTGCAATTCCGAAATGGGAGGTATAAAGAGTTTGTTAGCAAATTGTTTGACAAAAATGCTTATGGCTGTAAGTAGTCCTTTTTCATTGTCTAGATGATGCACTTGTATTGGAGAGATATATATATTGCCATTTCTTCATTTCAGTTCATTGTTTAGATGCTATATTGTTTGTTTACAAGCATTGAACCGCATTTGAAGACATTCCAAGCAGACACACCAACTGAAAATCCAAAACCAGCATGTTAGAAGGTGGTATGAAAAGTGTTTGCCGTAATTTCATGAGCCTATATTCAACAATTTGAGGACAGAACTAGGAAGGCTCATTACAAGGTCCTAAAGATGCCTTGTGGCATATAATGGTTTGTCATGAAAATCTAAATCTTCTCACCTTTAGTGTATATTTCTTTCACCCACTTTATCTACGTGCCAATCTTTTGCATCACCAAGTTGAGGGAGTGGACGATAAATGGAGTCCAAAAAATGTGCTTGTACCTTTCCTCAACCAAAGCACCTATTTTGCCTTGCAACATTTTGCATTGTCCATATTGACTTGGACAATGTTTTCAACACCCACCATCTTATGGACTCGCTGAGAATTTTGGAAATAAAGTATACATCCTTTACTTGCCCCTCACAATCAATCGCCTTCGAAAACATTGTCCTTTTAACAAACACTACAATGACATTAATTAAAGGTTGGTTTTTATAACCTTTTCATCCATTATAAACGATGAACACTCCTATTTCAACCCATGAATCCCTAATTGGTTTTAGTAATATCTCTTAAAAAAAAATCTTGCCAATAAGATGGTTCACACTTTCTCATACCTAGAATGTGTGAGATCTAAGGGTGTTTGACTAATTACCATTACCATTTCCCACCAATATGATGATCTCACTAGGTTGAAAATAAAACTATTGACGTAAATGAAACATGCAATGTATCCATCTACATTGTCCCTCACCTCATACTGAAATACCTTATCCAATGGACCCCTTTTGCAAGAAGAAAGACAGAGATTGACTTTTGAGAGATACTATGTCTACAAAAAAGGATGTGGCAGCAATTGTTGGAGAAGCCCTTGTAGGTTGTTTATGTGATCCTTTCTTCACTAAAGGATGAGATCTTAATTTTGTTCTCACTCGCACAATCAATTTCTTGTTCTCTTATATGTCATATGTTGCTCCTTTGGCAACCCTTCTTCAGCACTCAACATACTTTAATTCCTTGGCTGACCATTGCACAGAGGTGAGATTTCACTCCACTTAAGAGCTCTTATATTTGATCTACCAATAACTACAACAACAAAGAAAAGCCCTACCTCTTGAAAGTTAATCAATCATCATGACATATCTCCATGGAGATGATGCTTGATCACATTTGAAATGTCTATTTTTCCCTAGGCTCACTAAACTTGAACTAGCAACCATTCTAAATGGATAACTATTATAAGGAAAATTTTATTAAAAAAATGAAAATGTAACCCTAGAGTATGTTAACAAAGAAAAATAAAACAAAAAATAATACAAACCTGTAATACATTTGAATGTAGTAAAAGTAAAAAACAATTAAAAATAACATTCAAAATGTTTATTAGAAAAAACTAAAAAACTTAATTGTATTTTTTTTTATATCTCACAAAACACTTAACTTTAATCAATAAATCTCCTTTATGTAAGTTAATTCCCTCCCATAGCACTTAGCAAACATCTTTGCAATCTTTCACCTATGAAATAAAACCAGCAAGCTTCAAAAATACAAAATGGCAACTTGGAACGATAGTGTGGCTTGTGATTGTGAAATGAAGTAAAACAACTGTTTTGTGTCACTTTTTGTCATGTCCCCTTTTATTAAGTCATCATATGAGGACCCATGAGCCTATTGGTTAAGTGCTAAGAAAATCTTTTATAATAAGCGAGCGTCTTTTGTAAACTAGGTGTTCAAAACCATGTTCTCCAAATCCTTTGATAAGAGGATTGTAATTTTACTTATTTGGGTAAATTTGGTGGAACATAGGAAAATTAATATAATTATTGATCAACTTGCATCTATTCGAACTAAAGGGACGGAAAGGCAAGGTGGCAGGGATTGGATTTCTTGGAGTGATACTGTGTCACTTGTAATTTGAATTTTGGCAATTATAAGACCCATAGTGTAATGGAAGTTCTTCGATGGAACTATGACAACTTATTAGGTATGTACATGTAATGTCCCCGTTTTTAGCACTACACTTTTCAGTGATTGATGGTCTATCTTCGGTGTGTTGTCGACCAGTCAGAAGCAGAATTAGGGTTTCCAGCTGCTTGGTGTGTTCTCTTGATGATTCAGGGTTTTCCTTGTTGGAGTTTGGTTGTTTGGATTCTGGATTCCTTCTGGGTTTTCAGAGAGCTTCGCAGAGGTATGACTTGCAACTGCATCAGGCAACTTTTTCGAACTTACTATTTTTAGTAAGTTATGACGGCTACAGCTTGGAGTTGGGGATTTTGGATTGCGGATTCTTTCTGGGTTTTCAGAAAGCTTCGCAATGGTGTCGCATGCACTTTGATCCGAGCAACTTTCCGAATTTACTATTTTTGGTAAATTCTATTTTTAGCAGTGGTCAAGTCAGCATCAGCTCAGCAAGCTTTCCTTTTCTGGCAGTTCATTGGGTAATTCTAATTTTTGGCTTAAGGGGTTCATTTTGGAGGAATAAGTCATTTAAAGTTAATAATGTTTTATTTTATAAAATAACCCCTTGTCCTAGTAATATGACTTTAAGTTGTTTTAAAAAGGGGGACCTTGAGGGTTATTTTCTCATGAAGAACATATTGCGAATTTCTCTAAAGTCTAAATGCTCAAGTGAAGTTGGACGCCTTTTTTATGAAGAGTTGATTTTAAATAAAATCAAATTTAGCCTTGGAAAAGGGGGTCGCCCAAACTTGGAGGGAAAAGAAGTCAAATTCAAATATGGAATTAGGGCGCATCTTCTAGAAGTTTCTGGAGAGCCTTCTCAAGTCTATATAAGGAGGCAGTTGCTCTTCATTTTGGTATCTTTGGTCTATGCTATTGTTATGCTGCCGAAATGGTTGCTGGATTGCTTCGAGGAATGAATGCCTCCTAGCCTTGGCTCGACTTCGTGCTTGAGAGATAGCACCTAGTGGAGAAGTTTGCTTATTTTGAGTGATCTTGTAGTGAGGTTTGCATTGTAGTGTTGTTTTGTCATTAGAAGTTCAGTTTATTGCATTTTATGTCATTTTTTGGAGTTGCTGATAACAGGGCTGAATCTGTAGTTTCACTCATAAATCAGAAAATAAAAATAATCTCATTCTGGGTATTGTGTCATTGCATCTTATTGGTAAGGGCGCCCCTTCATGAATATTTGCAGATTTTAATACGAAGTTTATGATTTTATAAAGCAAATTCGTCATTCCTTGAAGGCCGTACTTTCTGGAGTGCCTAGGGATTCGTGCCAGTAATTAATAACCACTTTTAGTTGCCATTTCTTATTACTAAACTAGGCGCCATCATTTTGAGGGTCTATTGCATCAAATTTGAAGTCATTTGGGTCAGTTTTGAGTGATATATGAGCATTTTAGTGAGGTTCTGTGTTGCTGGTTTAGCATTTCAAGTTGCTGGTCCATTATATCAGTCTTGAGTAATTTGCATTTTGGTGAAGAGTTTGTGTCTGTAAGGTCATAATTAACCTTGGAATGATCATATCTATTACTGCACCAGTGGAGAGCTTCTAATCTTGTTCATTGCAGGCATCTTCTGATATTTTGTAAGCTGAATAGTAGTACTGTCAGCATTCTCTCTTTTGTAATTTACTTACTGTATTTCCCACTGGATAAGTGGAAGAGGCTGGCTTGCCGCCTATTTACTCTGAATTGCATTGTAACATCTTACATCTCCGCCCTATGGTAGCTCCATTCCCACTCTGGGTTTGAAAGCACATTCTGGGTGTTGAGTTTACTTTCAGCATATTAGATGATAGGGATCCTCTGACCATATGCTCGTCATCCTCCGGCGCATTCTTGGTTAGAGTTCTTATTTCACATTGCATTGAGATCCTCTGACCATATGCTCGTCCTCATCCGGCGCATTCTTGGTTAGAGTTGAATTCTGCATTGTTTTGGTTTTAAGCACTAACCCTAACGGGTACATGTTGTTTGTAAATTGCATTCAAAAATCGAAAAAATTGGGCTCGGAATATTTCAGTACAAAACTGTTGTTGGCAAATGGTGAGGCGCTCCCCTCGGGATTCATGGCATGCCTTAATCGCCTTCAGTGGATCTGTTAACTCTAGCAGTTGTATTAGGCATTAACAGGTCGATCTTTTGGTGCAATGACAACCATGGGGCCAACAATTGGTATCAAAGCCAAAGGTGTCGGGTTCGAATCCCCTCGGGTAACGTTGAGGGGGAGATTGTTGGCAGATGGTCAGCACTCCCCTCGGGATTCATGACTGTAAATGAATCAAATCTTATCAGGGCTGGATCCTAGAAGACCTATGGAAAATCGAAAGCAGGAATTTTGTGTAATACTTCTAAGTCAGATTTTTGCGTCTGGTTTGAATGTGTTGATTGCAGAACATTGATTGATTTCTATGTTTGCAAGAAAGAATAGAATTATTTTTTGTATCAAAGGAGAAGACACGTTCAAGAGAGACGCGTCTCAGGAGAGGACGTGTCTCCACAAGATGGAGACACGTCTGCTCATGGGACGTGTCTCTTGAGCGCGCGGGTTCTCATGTTAATTATGGTGGTTACCAAACTTAACATGCAGCAAACAAAGATCTTGTGTTATCCTTGAGTATGTCTATAAGTAAGAGCAGTTCGATTAAGAATAATGATGATGCATAGCCTGCAATCATTATTCATTTCTGACCGAAGCTATCTTAACTTAACCCTCCCTCTTAGCTAGGGAAGATACTTCAAGACGAATAAGAGGAGATATCACCTTCACACGTGATATCGAAGATATGATATGATTCTTCAATATTGTCAAGTCACATGACATTCTTCATAACACATCTTTATTATGGTATGTGCACTGACATCAAGTCACACGATGTCTACCATAATGATTCATGGCATATCCACAGATATGTATAGATATCCACCATGATTATCTCTTAAGGATCACAATGATCTTCAAATGACATCAAGTCCCATGATATCCATCAAAGTGTCCAAGAGATACTATCATGACATGTCCACAGATATCAAGTCACATGATATCTATCATGATAGTTCAACTCATCATTGTAGAGTCGTCACTTTACAATGTCACATACAAGTGTTCATTATTAGAAAGATCGTCACCTTTCAATAATGTACATAGGGGGAGCGAGCCCATAAGGTCATGGAGTTACACACATGACAAAAGAGTTTACACATTAAACATCTTTAAATATATTAGTACAACTTCTAAATAATTTTGAATTTCAAGCATAAAATCAAATTACATTTCAATCATACCAAGCTTCTTCTGGAAGTGTTCAACCTTGATTCGAGAGAGAGGTTTGGTGAGAATGTCTGTTGTTTGATCATTTGTACTAATATACTCCAACTGAATCACATTCCTTTCTACCATGTCTCTTACATAAAGAGTTTGATGCAACTCTGACTACTGGACTTACATGGAATACTGGACTTACAGAGAGTTTGATGCAACTCTAATTATCACAATGAATGATGGTAGGATTCAAGGGCTCACCAAAGAGTCCCACAAGCAATTTCCGGAGCCATACTGCTTCTCTTGCCCCCATAGAGGCTGCAATGTATTCAGCTTTTGTCGAGCTTTGGGCTACAGAAGACTGTTTTCTGCAGATCCAATAGATCATAGCCAATCCCAAACTAAAGCAACATCCTGATGTGCTTTTTCGATTGGTTATACTTCCAGCCCAATCTGAATCAGAGTATCCATGTAGATCTAGTTGATTATTTTTGTAAAGAAGACCATATCCAATAGTGCCTTGAAGATATCTCAATATATGTTTC
This sequence comes from Sequoia sempervirens, assembly GCA_007258455.2. NCBI lineage: Eukaryota > Viridiplantae > Streptophyta > Pinopsida > Cupressales > Cupressaceae > Sequoia > Sequoia sempervirens. The sequence goes on from VDFB02275672.1 coordinate 48,962, forward strand.
ACTGCCATAAGATGAATTTCCTTTGGCTCACACATGAACTGGCTTAAAGCATTCACTGCATAGCAAATACCAGGTCTGGTGTTAACCAGGTACATCAAAGATCCAATCATTTGTCTATATAGGGTTGAATCTGCACACTTGGATTCTGTTGCTGCTTCTTTCAGTTTGTGAAGGTTGGTTTCCATGGGTGTAGACATGGGTCTACAATCCAACATTCCAAATCTCTTCAGAATATCACTAGTATACTTTCCTTGGTTTAGAATGATGCCATCTGGTTTCTGCTAGACTTCCAAACCAAGAAAGTAGTGTAAAATGCCCAAGTCTTTCATGTCAAATTCTGAAGTTAGATCCTTCTTTCCTTGAGCAATGAGGTGATCTTCTCCTGTTATCAGCAAGTCATCAACATATAAAATAATTATTAACATATCACCTTTAATTACCTTAAAGTAAAGATTTGGGTTTGCATCATTCTTAGAGAATCCTAGTCCCAAGAGGTAGCTGTCAATTCTTTCATACCAGGCCCTGGGAGCTTGTTTAAGTCCATACAGTGCTTTCTTTAGTCTGCATACATGTGAGTCAAATTTATGTATCACAAAACCTTCGGGCTGCTCTAAATAAACCTCCTCTTCAATGGTTCCATTTAGGAAGGCAGTTTTTACATCCATTTGATGGATCTTCCAGCCTTTAGCTGCTGCAATGGCTATCACTGCTCTCACAGATGTGTAACGGGCAACAGGTGCAAATGTTTCTTCATAATCAATACCTTCCTTTTGTGAAAAACCTCTTGCCACAAAACGTGCCTTATGTTTTTCTATACTGCCATCAGCAGCATGTTTGATTTTGAAGAGCCATTTAGAATAGACGACAGTTTTCTCTTTTGGTCTAGGCACTATATCCCATACATCATTCTTTAGAATGGACTGATACTCTTCCATCATTGCGTCCTTCCATACTTGATGTCTGAAGGCTTCTGAAACACTGGAGGGTTCTGAATTTATGATGTCATTCAATAGAGCAACGTAGCTTGAGAACCGTTTGGATCTTTTACTTTCCCTAAACGTTCCTTTGGGCACTGCATGATTCTCAGCTTCTTTGATCATCTTTCTAGCCCAAAGTGGTCTCTTCTTGCCGTTGTCATTTGTATTCTCATCTGAAGTAGATAGAAGTTCATTTGATATTTCCTTAGGATTCTCCCTCTGAATCTCAGGGGTAGGATCCTCGTCTAAGACTCTAGGTGAATAAGTTTCTATCTCATTTGAACTTCTTGCCCTTTTGAATGCTATGTCTTCTTCAAAGATGACATCTTTGCTCAATTCAATTTGTTCCTACCCGGGTATGAAAATCCTGTAAGCTTTGGAGGATTCACTATATCCCACAAATATCCCTTTCTTTCCGGAAGGTTCTAGTTTGAATCTTTTCTCTTTGGGCACATGAATATAGACTAGGCAACCAAAAATCCTAAAGTGACTACTATCAGGTTTTATGCCAGTAAATGCTTCTTCAGGAGTTTTGTTATCTAGATGAGAATGAGGACACCTCTTTTGAATGTAGACAGCAGTTCTAGAGGCTTCTGCCCAAAATGAGGTTTCTAAGTTCTGGTCAAGTAACATTGCTTTTGCAGCTTCTACAATGGTTCTATTTTTCCTTTTAGCAACCCCATTTTGTTGAGGGTTGTAGGCTACTATAAACTCCCTCTTAATCCCAGCATTCATGCAAAATTCCTTAAAGATTTAAGAGGTGTATTCTTTCCCATTGTCTATCCATAAAATTTTGATTTTCTTCCCGGAGAAGTTTTCAAAGAGAGCTTTGAACTCTTTGAACTTTTTAAGGATTTCAATTGACTCTTTACACTTAAGAAAATAAATCCAGGTCTTCCTAGAGAAGTCATCTATAAATATGACATAGTATAGGAAGCCTGCCTTGGAGGGTACAGACATGGGTCCACATAAATCAAAGTGAACCAGTTCTAACACATTTTGGGTTTTACTCAAGCTATTGTGAAAGGATCCCTTTGTATTCTTTCCTAGGGCGCAACCTTTACAAGCTCCTTCATGAGTTGGTTTTAACTTGGGTAATCCTGTTACAAGTTTTTCCATAGATGGTAGGGCACGAAAATGAAGGTGTCCTAATCTTCTATGCCAAATTTCATTTGAATCAGAAGTATCAATGATAAGGGCTTGCTTTACTTCAGTGCATAGTTTATAAAGATAACCTTGTCTTACACCTATGGTTAGAGCTTTCTTTATAGTTGAGTTCTTAGGGCCATGCCAGAACTTTCCCATCCATAAATGTAACTCTATATCCATTGTCTTCAAGAGCAGAGATGGATATTAGATTCCTCTTTATCCCAGGTACGAATAAAACTCCAATGAGTTGAAGGGAGAGACCAGATTTCAATGTGATGGAACAAGTTCCAACCCCTTTTACTTGATGTGTAGAATCATCCCCAATTGTTACTTCTTAATCAGTCTCTTCAGTCATAGTGTCTAAGTGTTCTCTAAATCCTGTGATGTGCCTCGAAGAACCACTATCAATCACCCAGTTGTTGATATTGTTAGATACTTGATTTGATAAGGCTGAATAGAATACAAATTTCTCAGAATCATGGTCTGAATTTGACTTTCCTACTTTAGCAAATGATGCTTGTTGATTTGATCTGTCTGGGCACTTCATTGCATAGTGCCCATATTGATCACATCTAAAACATTGTATTTGAGATATGTCTTTCTTCTTCTTGAATGACCCTTTTCCATGGGAATTTCTCTTTCTCTTAAATGATCCTTTCCCATAAGAGTTTTTCTTACCCTTTTTATTAGATGATGTGTTGAGTGCTTGAATTTCCTCATCTATGGATTTTTGTTTGTTTTCTTTTGTTGAGAGTCTTGTTTCCTCTTGAAGGCAGTTTGTTCTTAGTCTATCAAACTTGGGGAGTTCAGATCTCGCACTTATTCATTGAACAAATGGCTCCCAACAGTTTGGTAGGCCTCCTAGTGCAATTAGTGTTAACTCTTTGCTATCAATTTGATATCCAATTGTAGATAATTGATCCCTTAGTTCAATGATCCTCATGAAGTATGCATTAATAGTCTCTCCTTTGTTTATTTGGACATTGTTGATTTGCCTCTTTAATGCAAGAGTCCTACAGGTGTTGTTTATCTCATAGGTGCTCTCAAGGGATTTGAACATTAGATATGCAATTTCATGTTTTGCTAGAATAGGTACTATGTGGTCCCTAACTGCATCTACTAGGATTTTCATGGCTTTTTCATTATTCTCAATCCATTGTGTTTTCTCAAGATCATCCTCTGGTTCCCCCTTGTTTTCTTTCACAATTGAATCTAACTTATTTTCCTTGAGAATCATCATGATTCTGAATTTCCATGAGGTGAAGTTGTTTGCTCCCTCAAGACGATCTTCAAATCTAATCATACTTGACATTAAGGAGAATGTGATGTGAATTTGATTTTTTTTCAAAAATACGATTTTTTCCTAAGAGTCTGATATCTAGATTTGATTTGGATTCACTCAACCTGGCTCCGATACCATGTAAATGAATCAAATCTTATCAGGGCTGGATCCTAGAAGACCTATGGAAAATCGAAAGCAGAAATTCTGTGTAATACTTCTAAGTCAGATTTTTGCGTCTGGTTTGAATGTGCTGATTGCAGAACATTGATTGATTTCTATGTTTGCAAGAAAGAATAGAATTCTTATTTGTATCAAAGGAGAAGACACGTTCAAGAGAGACGCGTCTCATGAGAGGACGTGTCTCCACAAGATGGAGACACATCTGCTCATGGGACGTGTCTCTTGAGCGCACGGGTTCTCATGTTAATTACGGTGGTTACCAAACTTAACATGCAGCAAACAAAGATCTTATGTTATCCTTGAGTACGTCTATAAGTAAGAGCAGTTCGATTAAGAATAATGATGATGCATAGCCTGCAATCATTATTCATTTCTGACCGAAGCTATCTTAACTTAACAATGACATGGCTTTGTTGATGTTTTAGCTGCGGGAGATATCCTTCTCTCAAAATCAAAATAATAAATGATATATAAATATTATTTTAAAGGCAGACCCAAGATGAAAAGTAGCCTTGGTTCTTGAATGAGGCTGACCCTTGTGAGGAGTCGCCTTGCTTGTGAAGAGGCACCTTACTTTGTATATATAGAATGTAATGTCCCCTTCACGCTAGCTAAGTGGGACACCGCCTTGCCTTTTAATTCCCAAAGGCAAGTGACGTAACTAAGGGAATCATTTAATTAATTATTTAATTATCACATCAATTCATAACTCTTCCTCTAATGTGATATTGAGTAATTAATTAAATAATCTTTTAAGTGACTAGGTGAAATTTTATGAGATTTGATAAAGTCACTTATGCTTTTGTTTGAAAAGGTGACTTAATGAATTATTAATGTGAATTTTATAAATGTCACCTTTTGTGGCGAATGAGACTTTTTTTGGGCCTTTGAGAAATATTAAAGGGTAATGAAGTTGTTTTATCGGCCTTTGGAAGAGGGAGAAAAAAATACAAAAAGTGGAACTTTGTGAATTCATTCGCACCTTATCATTTTGTGAACCTGAATATGAGCTCTGCAAAACAGCGCACCTCTTGGCTCGGGTTGGAACCCTAGCTACTTGTTTCGGCTGTGAGAGACCAGCCCTAGCAAGATTTCGAAACATCCTCAGATCTCATTTCGTGTGGAGGAAACTGGAGACGAACTGCAGCCAGCGTTTCACTCTATTCCAGATTTTCGGGTTAATCATTCACTGAAGCTCAGCGACCAATATTGGTTGATTTTTGTGGGGAATGCAGAGCAAAATGGTGGTGCTTCTCACCATAAAATCTTAGGCGCCTTTTCTCAAGCAAATGACGCGAGTTTGGGTTGGGGTTCGAAGAAATCTGTTCAGTAAGTAAAAAGACGTGATTGCTGAGTTGAAGGCGAATCTGGAAGGATAATATTTTGTGATGTGGGAGCCTTGTCAGGAAACCCGAGATTGTCACAGCTGGGCGCACCATAGTGGAGGAGAGAATCTGATGTGGAGACGAATGAACTGCCAGTACCATCTGATTTTGGTGAAGTAGTGATAATCTTTCAAGTATGAGGACGAGTTGCTGTCTCCAGGTCTGGGTTTCTATTTGTTGTATTAAGGCTTATATTAATGAATGTAGAAATTACTTATGAGTTCCAGGAAATACCTTTCGGTTCTGCTGCTTCAGTCTTTGTAATCTTTGTTCACCAAACAGCATGTCTTTTGGAATCCTGGGAATGAAATGATTTCTTATATGCTGTTAGTCAATGTTGGTAAAAAGTCCTTCAACTCTTAATTAACTTTGAGACTTGAGACACCATTTCCAGTATTATTTGAACTTGTGAAATCACTGTCATTCTGAACCAAAGTTTTGAGAAATGTAATGCCTTACCTTCCAATTTCAGTGGAGTAAGTCTGAGTCTATTATGGCAGATTGTAAACCATTTTTCAGTCATTGGAAAATGCACAAATTAAACTACATTTGTGTTGTGTTATAACCTGCAATATACTTCTGAGTGCCTCTTCTAGGTTGCACAGAGTCTTGCCCAGAAAGTCTGTTAGTACTGTTGTTTTAATGCTGAAAGGGCTGCATACAGGTTTGAATGAATGGGAACTGCTAGTAACATATCCTTGCCAGTCATTAGAACTGACTCATGCACTTGAGCTTACAAAGACGGTTAATTATTTCCTGAGCTGCATAGTGACATAAAGTAGATTGAAAGTGGGTCAAAAATGTGTCAGTTCATTCAATACTATTGTTTATGTATTTTGTTGTATCAATTTGACCTTCACTAACTTTACTGAGTGGCAAACGAACTCCCTTCAAACCAAGCAACAATCAGCAAACTGTAACAGCAAACAATCAGCAAACTATAACAGCACATTAACAGCTCACACATCCAGTGTTAGTCACATTTCAAGGGGTCAAAACAGAAATTTAGAGCAGAAAATTGCACGGTACTTTACATAGAAGGAGATGCTCATTCATTTGATTAACGATTTTATTCTAAAGAGACATTCGCACTTATCAAGGAGTTTGTGCATCTACAGCAGATCATATTATTGCATAAAGCAGATCGACATTAAGGAGAGATCGTATAATTGTGTATTTGCATCTAAGTGAGGTGTGATTCTTTATTGCTTTATATTGGCCTTGTGTGTGGCCAAGATTGTAAGCAGATTTCTGCTCCTTTAAATTCAATATATAAGAGAGATATTTTGGCTGGGTTTTTCTCCCTCGGAAAAGAGGGTTTTCCCAAGATAAATTTTGTGTTCTTTGTTCACTATGTTGAATTTTTTGTTAATTTGCATTTATGATTAAAACAAAACATGGTAACAGAGCAAGTTCAAGGGAAATTCGATAAGAAGCAATTGCAGATTTAAGATCACTTCCAGAGATATTAGGAGGAATTGCGTCTGAAGGCAGCAATTCGGGTTTAGATATCACTGTGAGAACAAATCTGGAAGTATATGACTGTGGTGTGGTTGTATATGGAAAATCACGAGCTGCTGTTGGTGTGAGTGGATGCGATGGTACTTTGGTTTCTTGACATTGTTCTAAAGATCTATGCAGGCTGTAATGGAGTTATGTTTTGGTTCTTGCTGAAGACAATGTGTAGGTTCTATGTTATCGCTTCTCATTCTTGTGTCATATGGGATATGAGTTTAATGGAATGCTCAAGTCTAAAAAACAGTGTTCATTCTTCAAGTCATATGAGCTTCTGCGCATTGGTGTAAACTTTGGAAATTTACCTATGGTGTATACATTTGAGGCTTCAAAGATTTCAGGGAACTCTATCATTTACATTTAACAGCTAAGAAGAGACTACAAGACAAGCACCTAACAACATTTATTGACCAACATAAAGAGATAAGTATTTTATGTTTGTACCTTTGCATAATGATGTAGTTATTAATTCATGCAATAACATTGGTATTTCTCTTTGGGATAGTTAAATTCTACGAACTATTAGTAATCTCTCTCTAAAATGCTTTCAGGACAGAGCAAAAGGATGATGAGAGATTGCATAAGGAATTCAAGGGAGGAAGAGCTTGTTGCATCTTGTGAGGAAGACATGCAAGCTAGAGAAATGAACAAACATGGAGACACAGCTTGCAGCCATGGGATTGAGTTGATGGCACATAACTGGAGACATCTCTCGAAGAGGAAGAACCTATTCAGATTGTCATTGCAATTAGTTTCTTCGAAAAGGAGGAATTAACATTCAGAGGGAGTCTGACAAACCAACAGAGGCAACCTTGGACGAGGAGGTCAGGAGGTTGACGCAAGAACTTGGAGCTTCAGAGGGAGTCACATCATCATGAAGATTTCTTGTAGTGTATATTTCTCTGAGACAGAGAAATATGAGGTGAAAGCCCTTGTTAGTGTATATTTCTCTGTGACAGAGAAGTATGAGGTGAAAGCCCTTGTTAGTGTATATTTCTTTGTGATGGAGAAGTATGAGGTGAAGGCCATTGTTAGTGTATATTTGTCTGTGACGAAGAAGTATGAGGTGAAAGCCGTCGTTAGTGTATATTTCTCTGTGACAGAGAAGTATGAGGTGAAAGCCCTTGTAGTGTATATTTCTTTGAGACGGAGAAATATGAGGTGCGAGCCCTTGTTTATCTCTGAGGTGAGACATCCCATTGAGAGACTTCGTGATGAACCCTTTGCACTTGTGTTTTTCCACACATGGGAGTAGCCATGGTGGACATCATGTTGAGAGACTCCATGACGACATCACGTTGAGAGACTCCGTGATGGGCACTTGTACGTGTGTTTCTTTCCACACATGGGAGTAGCCATGGTGGACGTCATGTTGAGGGATTCCATGACGACATCACATTGAGAGACTCCGTGATGAACCTTTGAGCTTTCCACAAATGGGTGTAGCCATTGTGGGCGTCATGTTGAGAGACTCCATGACGTGGATATCTGGAAGGATACCTCCCTAGCTAAGAGGGAGTGTTGATGTTTTAGCTGCAAGAGATATCCTTCTCTTAAAATCGAAATAATAAATGATATATAAATATTATTTTAAAGGTTGATCCAAGATGAAAAGTCGCCTTGGTTCTTGAATGAGGCCGACCCTTGTGAAGAGTCACCTTGCTTGTGAAGAGGCACCTTACTTTGTATATATGGAAGGAGATGCTCATTCATTTGATCATCGATTTTATTCTCAAGAGACATTAGCACTTATCAAGGAGTTTGTGCATCTACAGCAGATCATATTATTGCATAAAGCAAATCAACATTAAGGAGAGATCATATAATTGTGTATTTGCATCTAAGTGAGGTGCGATTCTTTATTGCATCATATCGGCCTTGTGTGTGGCCAAGATTGTAAGCAGATTTCTGCTCCTTTAAATTCAATATATAAGAGAGATATTTTGGCTGGTTTTTCTCCCTCGAGGAGAGTTTTCCCAGGATAAATTATGTGTTCTTTGTTCATTGTGTTAATTTTTTTGTTAATCTGCATTTCTGATTAAAACAACATGACGACATCACGTTGAGAGACTCCGTGATGAACCCTTTGTACTTGTGTTTTTCCACACATGGGAGTAGCCATGGTGGACATCATGTTGAGAGATTCCATGACGACATCACGTTGAGAGACTCTGTGATGGACACTTGTGCATATGTTTCTTTCCACACATGGGAGTAGCCATGACGGAGGTCATGTTGAGTGACTCCATGACAATATCACGTTGAGATACTCCGTGATGAACTTTTTCTCAAATGGGTGTAGCCATTTTGGATGTCATGTTGAGAGACTCCATGACATGGATATCTAGAAGGATACCTCCCTAGCTAAGAGGGAGTGTTGATGTTTTAGCTGTGGGAGATATCCTTCTCTCAAATCGAAACAATAAATGATATATTAATATTATTTTAAAGGCCGACCCAAGATGAAAAGTCGCCTTGGTTCTTGAATGAGGTTGACCCTTGTGAAGAGTTGCCTTGCTTGTGAAGAGGCACCTTACTTTGTATATATGGAAGGAGATGCTCATTCATTTGATCATCGATTTTATTCTAAAGAGACATTCCCACTTATCAAGGAGTTTGTGCATCTACAGCAGATCATATTATTGCATAAAGCAAATCGACATTAAGGAGAGATCATATAATTGTGTATTTGCATCTAAGTGAGGTGTGATTTTTTATTGGTTATATTGGCCTTGTGTGTGGCCAAGATTGTAAGAAATTTCTGCTCCTTTAAATTCAATATATAAGAGAGATATTTTGGCTAGGTTTTTCTCCCTCGAGAAGGAGGGTTTTCCCAAGATAAATTATGTGTTCTTTGTTCACTGTGTTGCATTTTCTGCTTATTCATTTCTGATCCTAAAACTAACAGGCTTAACCACCTCCCGTGGATCCATTAACTCAGGCGGTTGTATCGGGCATTAACAGGTCAATATTTTGGTGCAACAGCAACCGTGGGGCCAACAACTATCACTATAGAAAAGCATGATGAGAAGAAGTTACTTGTGGACTTGGGGAAAATCACAGAAGCATTGTTGGAAAAAGTAATGCATGCATAAATGAAAGGATATGCATGAAGGAATCATTTTCTATTTTGTTGTCAATAAAGTCAACTTGTTTTGGGGTGCCAAATCTTGCATGGATTTGGATGCCCAAGTTGGCTATAAATTGAATGTTCTGGTGCCTATTCTTAAATCTTGCTTTTCTCATATTTTTTGTATCAGCTGGGCATTATGCTCGTCTATTCATTCAAAGACGAAACCCTTCAATTGAGAGATTAGAGGATGAAAACCCTTTTGGTTTCTTGTGTGCAATCTCATTCAAAGATTGCATTTGTGCTGAAAGTATTTTCTTTTCTTTATTAGCAAGTAATTTGTAGAGTAGATCAGATCAACTCCATCTTATACTAGCATATTTGTATATTGTTTATCTTTAATTGATGTATTCCACCATATTTGATTAACAAGATTCAGCTCTAGTGTGATTGTGAAGGATTTACCATGTTTATTTGATTTATTGTTCTATCTTCCTAACAAAAAAAATAGTATTCAACAACCATATACTCTATCCTCATCCTCACGAGATCTTGGTGATCAAAAAGAGCTCAATATTTTATATAAAATTGGTTAAGGTCATTACAATGATATTAGATCTACTTTCTTGTCAGCCTAAGGCTCGTGCAAAGGGCATATCTTTTTGAAGATACCCTTATGGACATTTGAAGGGGCCAACATAGAATGAACAAGCTATTGGCACAACTATTACAACTACAAAGTAACAAGTAAAATCTAGATCAGATTAGAACATCATAGAGAGAGAAGCTCAGCTTAGTCAAAATGGTCCCATTCAAATTTTGAGATAGTAATTGCAAAGGAATTAGACACACTCCTTATGAAGTATCAAGGCAAATTAAAAAGCTTCAAAGCTACAATAACTTTTGACAATTTCTTGGTTATACTTGGGAAGACTTACCAAGGTAGAAGAGCCCATGGTAGCAAGTAAAAGGATTACGTGAAAGATTTGCAACATAAACTGAAGAAGCTTAACGACCCTAATCTTGATGGCGATAGCAATATCAACTAGCATACCTATCTTAAGAAAAATCCATGTAAACAATACCAAGAGATATCATTTTCGAGACACCTGTTTTTTATTGGAATAGGAACCTTCAAAATGATATATCTCAATGTCTTTTACATAGATTTTCTAAAGATAGGTGAGGTACTTTTATTTACTAAAGCATTATTTTATTTTATTTACTTAAGAGATTCTATTTTATTAAAACTATTTAAAAATCATTTTATCTTTTTATATTGTTTACTTTATTTTTATTTGAAGAGCTATTTTTATTTATTTCAAAGCTATTTTATTTTACTTTACAACCATTTCAAAATTATTTTATTTTTATTTTCTTAAAAGGTTTTTTATTTTACTTTAGATTTATTTTATTTTGTTGCATTATTTGTTTTGTTTTTATTTAAAGAGCTATATTACTTTTGTATGTAAATTTTAATTTTACTTTTGAAAAAGCCACCATTCATAATTTCGGTAATTTTTTTGTTTTGTTTTCCCTTTGATATCCATAGTAAATAATATTTGAATACATCTATCTCAAAAATGTCAAATACCAAAGTTATTTTATTGTACTTTAGAACTATTTTATATTGTTTTCTTTATTTTTATTCTCAAACATATCTTTATTTACTTAGAGTTATTTTATTTATTGAAGGGTTATAATATCTTATTTATTTACTTAAAATAGTTATTTTGTAGTTTTTTTACTTTACTTTAGAACTATTTAAGAATTATTTTATTTTTATTTACTAACGAGATTTTTTTATATATATATGAGCTCTTTAATAGTTTTTGTTAACATGCTCACACCATTACACTCTACCCCTTGTTGTCATTGTAGTTATGGCTCTTGGCATAATTAGTTCTCACACTAAGGATAGGAAGGTGTTTTTCTCAATGAACACAAAGAGATCAACATTACATGTTGAATGCAAAGATCAAATATTTGAGACATTGTAGTAGTGTCTAGCAATGTCCAAGAAACATTTGTCAAGATTTCAAACCTTGAAACGATGGAACCATTGCCATGTGAGATTAGTTTACATAGTAGGTATGTTAACAAGCAAGGATTTGTGAAGGATGCTTCTATTGATTCTTGTTCCATTAATAGTATTCATTTTGAGAAGTTGGCTGCCGCTACAAATCTTTCAATATTTTCCAAGTCGGCAATGGAAGGTAAACAATTTGATTGCCCATTGGATTACACTAAAAAAAATAAGGAAGATAGTAGTGAAAATTTGTTGCACCGCTCTCACACAATATCATTACAAAGCAAGGAATAAAGATGGGAATATATTGCAAAACAAAAGATATAATAGAATTCAAACATGCTTTATGTGCTCGTCGATAGAGATTCAAAGCTCACATCAACTACGCACACTAGCCCATGTAAGTCAGAAAAAGGTAAACTCAAACAAACTTCATCTAATCACTTTGGTGAAAATTTGTGGAAAATGGTACATAGCTCCTTTCTTGAAAGGAAGCAATGTATGTAGATACACTTCCTACACTAATATTTTGAAGAGAGTGTTATGCAAAATTCAATCTTTTAACAATTACAGAAGTAGAAACACATTTAAACAGAAAATAAACAATATATACCATAACATAGGTGTATGTGGAGAAAACCCTTTTGAGAGAAAAAAAACCCACACTCCAAAGCAACTCAATGTATTACTTAATAAACCAAGAATGCAATACACTTCCAGAGCAAGCCTTCACAGAGAGTTTCACCAAGCACAGATTTGGAGGAATTCTTATAGCTTAACAATATCTACAATACTCTACACAAAACCTCCATCTCAAGCACCTTCAATATAGGAGATACAAAACCTAAAACCATCAAATGCTAATTAGAACCCGTGAGCTAATACCACCCAAAAGTGGCACCCAAATCCTAATCAAAGATGCCTTATGATGTGTCATAACATGTATCATAAGTTGGTCAACAAGCATAACTCCCCTTTACAGCTTTTTTTATCAGTCCAAAAATTGTTTACATTTCCTATGCAAACTTTTGGAGGACATAATTTTTGATCCGGTGGGCCGATTGGGCCATTCCTTTTTTTAAATTGATACTTGAAATCTTATTTTGGCCAAAAACCAACCCTATAGCCCAAAAATCAATTTTTTCCATTTTATATCTGAAAATCACATTTTTTATAATCTTAACATTAGGAGCAAGGTTGAGACACCTTTCCCAACATTCTCCCAATTAACGAACACCTTGCAAGAGCAAAGGGAGTATTAAAAGATTCATAGCACCACCTAAATTTTTTTGTGCTCACTGGCTATGTCAATGCATCTACAACATTCTTCAAAGTGTCAACTTTTTCCAAGATCACCCTCCCATCCTCTACTATATCCCAAACAAAATGGTACCAAACATCAAATGCTTCATCCTCGCATGAAAGGTTGGGTTCTTTGCTAGACATATTGCACTATGACTATCACAATGTACCGTAACGGTTCCTACCTGTAGCTCAACATCTAAACACAATCTATTAAGCTAGATGGCTTCCTTACAAGCATGAGTTGTTGTAATGTACTTTGTTTTTGTAGTGGACAAAGCAACCATAGTCTATCAATTACTCATTAAACCAATCGCACCACCAAACATAATGAAAAACATACGCACTAGTAGATCTCCTACTATCGATATCTCCAACCCAATCTAAATCCACAAATCCACAAATACAAACAAAATGTTTGTTCCTTATAAGATAACCATGATAGCATTAGGAATACTCAGAGGTACCCCACAAGTACCTAAAGACCCTCTTCAATACATCCTACTATACTTGTTTAGGATTAGCCATAAATTGGCTAAGGACTCCCATTGTTTGGCAATGTCTGGTCTTGTACAAACCATAGCATACATCAAACTCATAACTGCACTAGCATAAGATGCTTTGCTCATATCTTCCACCTCACTAAGAGAAATTGGATACTATTCAACAGATAACTTTGTCCCCATCATTAAAAAAACACACAATGGCCTGCAATCTATCATGTTAAACCTCTCCAACACTAAGTTTACACACTTATTGTAGCCCAACCAAAGTTTTCTATGCACTCTATCTCTTATGATCTCCATATCCAAGATGTACCTGGTAGCCCCTAAGTCCATCTCAAATAGTGTTGAAAGCTAAGAATTCAAATCACAAAGCGAACATTTCCCATTAATGAAAAATAACATATCATCAACATATAATGCAATAATGAGAACATGATCATTGTCCATCTTAAACTAGATGCAATGATCCAATTTGGATCTCAAAAATCCCAAATTTAACACAAAAAAACCAAACTTATATTACCACATCCTAGGAGATTGCTTAAGACCATACAAAGATTTCTTCAACTTACAAACCAAATATTCTTTACCTTTCTCAATGTAGTGCTTCGGCTATGTCATATAAATCTCTTCCTCCAAATTACCATGAAGGAATGTTGTCTTCACATCCATCTACTCAACCTCAAGATCATATGTTGTAGCAAGAGACTATTTACTGGCTAATTCTACTTGATTGAATATCATAGAGTGAGCAGTAGAGTAAATACTAGGACTATAGAAATGCATAGCAGCAATTCCAAAAGGATGTATCAATATATTCATTCATAAGCTTTTACAGAATGATCCAGGAATATCTATCCATGTGGTCCCTGTCTTCATATACAACAGAAATATTTAAAGTGGTCAACGGTTGAGAAATACCAACTGTTGGTAACCATCAACCACACACAACCGTACAATAATTGCTAATTACAACTAATGGAATTCTTTTATTTGGCTAACTACAAAGACAATAGAAATCAAATGGACGTCAGCTTTGCTACTAGGGAAAAAATATCACCATAATCTATTATCTCAACTTGGGAATAACCCTTCATAACCAATCTCACCTTGTACTTCTCAACACTGCCATCAAACCCTATAGAACGCCCATTTGCATCCAACAGACTTTCATCCATCAGGGAAAGGTACTAGGTCCCATGTGTTATTTTTCTTCAAAGCAACCATCTCCTCATCCATGGCCACCTTCCAGGACTCTACATCATCCATACCCATAGCCTCCTTTATAGTTCTAGGCTCCTCAGTCTTAGTAAGCAAAGCAAAAACACATCTCCAATTAAGGGGAGTATACCTTTCTAGTTGTTGTCTTTGCCAAGTGGACCTTCTTAGTGATTGAGGTAGAGGTTATGTTTCTTCTTCAGAACTGTCTGAGCTCTCTTCCTCCTAAGATCCTTCATAAACTTCTAGTTCAACCTTCTCAATCTTTAGAGTTAGTTGAAACACATCTTTATTTCCATCCTTTTCTAGTCGCAATGTTGTGGATGAAGAATTCACTTCTCTAAAGATAACACTTCTGCTATACAAAACTATCTCAACCTTAGAGTCCCAAAGCTTGTATCATTTAACACCAACACCATAGCCAATGAAGATACATTTATAGCCTTATTCTCAAGCGGCCAGCTTCTATAGAAACCCTAGTTTCCCCTGATTCTGATTCTGACAGAGTTTTGGTTTGTTTTTTGCAATTTTTGATTTTTTTGGTTATTGTGCAATAAATGAAAGATTGCGACTTTTGCAAGGAAATGGAAATAAATTCAAATAAAATAAATCCACTCTAATAACGATAGAATTTGATATAAATACGTGTGCCAGTCTCTTATTTGATCTTCTGTAATGATTACAAAAATACACGGTTGCATGCAAGCAAATAAACAATGAAATTTTATGAGGAAAACCTGGTAAAAAGCAGCAGGCTGATCTGATGTAATGATAGTACGGCTGCAAATAAAGTATCTCTCCCTTTGACTAATGATTGCAAACAGCTCCAGACTCCTAGGCGCCAGATGAGATGAAGATTGCAAGCCTAAAGGTGAGGCGTCCTAACCCAAATGAAGATCACGCCCTTTTGATGGTAGTACGGCCTGACAAAAGGGTACGGCTGCAGCAGTAATAAATGCTAAAATGTACGGCCCCCTTGTAACCAAAGTCTGGACCTCTGGATATGGTGCGCCCTGATAGATGGATGTCTTCTGGATGAAAGCTTCTCTGAAAACCCTGAATATGAATATCTCTGAAGTTCTGTGATTTCCTCTGAATGAAGAAACCTGTGCTGGCAATAAATCAGGTGTTATTTCACACCCTCTGAACTGCTTCCAATGGAGATGGCTCGTTCCCCAAGGAATTCGAACTTGAAACCCTAAAGCTTCTTGCTCAGATCAAAGTTGATCAATTTCAATTCTCAATAATCACATAATGGCACAATTCCCAAGGCAAAACCCTTTATCTCTTGAAAAGTGCGATTTCCACAAAGATAGGGAATCATTAAAATTCGCACTTTTAATTCTTTTAATATCTCAATAGTCTCAGCCAAATTTTTATAATAAAATATAATTGACAATTTGGCCCCTTCTGATGATGGCGACCCCCTCAATTAAAAATCATTTAAGTTATAATATAATATTATAACTTTATATTATAATCATCAAATAATTAATATTTAATTAATACAATTAAATATTAATATTTCTCTCGTTATTCATCCGATGGTGATAAATTAAAAGGCCGACTAACTTGAAGTGATTACGAGCGGTACGCCAAATCCATGCTGCTAAAATAGCGAGGGTCCCGCGGTATTTGCCGAGGGAAGCTGCTAAAAATAGCAATTTCTGCAAAGAAGACTCGTCCGAGGAGCCCAAGCGAAGCTATTGATCAAACTGCATGGCTGAAGGTGAGCCAAGCTCAAAGACCCTCTATTAGGTCCATGTCGACTCTGAGGTGCATGACCAGAGCTAATCTCTTACGAACTCGATGCTGCAAAAGTAGGGACATGGCCGATCCCGCAGCCCTCCCTGAAATTGCTTGTCCCCAAGCAATCTCCACTACAAAGAAACCCCAATCCTCGGGAGGCCCAAAAGAAAAACTGCGAAATGTCCCACACATCACGAACCGTCTCCTGTAGCATCAACAAAAACTCAACTGCACAGGCTATCCCTGGATCCCAGACCCAGAGTGAAAAACTATCGTGACTATCATCCTCAGGCTGCCACTGCGCTCTACTGTCTCCATCTTCACCATGCTGAGAATAGTGAAGTAACCCAATCAGACCCATCAAATACTCGGTGCCAAAACTGTCGCCACCGGGATCCCAATACAATATGAATTCACATCCACCTGTCATGCAGAGATAAAAACTTCTAGAAGCATCTGCTACACCGAATCTCTCCCTGTCCTCTGCTAAACCCTCATGGATGTGATAACGGACCAAGCCATCATGCCAACTAACACCATAGTCGCCCCGTAACCATGTACCCGTATGAAAAATCTGTGACATAGAAGTATCAAGCCCCGTCAAATACATATCAGCATGATGGATAACTGACTGCTGTCCCTGCAAGTAATACCCCACAAACAACTGAGTCGAGTACTTGCAGCTGCTAATCCCATCTTGTGAAGATGGTAACCCTGCACACAGTAATGAATTACTCCCCTCGACTGCACCAAGAGAATCACCCTGTGCACAAGAATGGTGCATCGAATACGAATCATGTACAGGTGGATCAAAGAAAAAACTATAAGCACTCCTCACCGTGTACACCTCATTAAACTCCTCTGTGAGTCTTGTTTGGAATCGCGATGCACTGGAACAATCCCAAACACTACGATCATCACCCAACCCAGAACTAATATCAAGAGTACGATCAGCGTCCAACTCGAAGAGTGGGTTGTCATAGATCAAACCACCATCAAATTCAAATAATGGATTATTCACAAACTGCACAATCACTCCATACTGATCTGAATCATCCATCTCTGAATCGCTGGAATAATAAATTGAATTGTACTCCTGTCTTGGCACAACCAGCTGCCGATCATAGTCAACTGCATCGGATGAAATGATTGATTTGCTTCCAGGCGAGGGAAACAAATCAACATAAGTACCAATCTCCCAACTGGATGAGACTCTGAATATCTTCTGTGAAGATGGACAAGTGTCGAGGGTTGTTACACAACTCTCTAGTGAATCAACAACCATGTCACAGGAACTATCAATGATCTGCCTTGCATCACCTATCATGGGACTAATCTCAAGAGAACCTGGTGCAACGCGTGGCTCACTGCAACTCTCAACCAGTGCACTCATCCCATCTGTATCAATTGCACCTGTGACTGCGATGGATGTAACCACATCCTCAACATATCCCTCACTGCTATGAACCATGGGTGTATACTCCTCACCAACCGCTACCATGGAAATCTGAACTATATCAAAAGATGGTGAAGATTGTGCCAAACTCAACGCCACGGTAAGCTTCTCAATCTGTAACTGTGACTCTCGAAGAGCCAACTGGGTGCTCTGCAATGAGTCCATAGTCACCTCAAGCGCATGAGTGAGCTCATCAATCTGCTCTTCCTTTCCCTTCAATGCATCATAACAAATGCAATCCCACTCGAGAAGAAAATCCCTGTCCGCGAGTAATTTTAGGTAGTTTTGTTTCATCATTCCAATTGCTTCTCGAAGAGCATGTATCTCGGCAAGGGAAAAACCCCTAT